>JAJHUR010099340.1:0-16224 GCA_027495735.1 Lutjanus campechanus | reverse complement strand
AGGTGTATGTGTGCGTGTGTGTGTGAGAGAGTCTGCATGTGTGTGCAGACAAAGCTCTGGGAGGTCAATGCAAAGTCTATCTCTCTCCATTTCTCATCTCCCCATGCCTCTCTTCTCTCCTTTTCTCACCTTCACCTCTCCTCACCTCTCTTTTCACATCATTCCTTTCTTCACCTCCACCAATCTCTCTTTTCCTCCTCACTTCCCATATCCTCTCCTCCCCTGTGATCGTTTTTTCCTCTCTCATAACACCTCTCCTCTCTCTCTCTCTCTCTCTCTCGTCTCCCATCGACCACTCTCTTTTTTTTACCATCTTTCCCTCCTCTTCTCCTGTAGGACTGTGCAGAGACAGAGGTGGACAGGAACAAGTGCTGTACCTTGTGTAACATGTTCTTCACCTCCGCCATTGTGGCCCAGTCCCACTACCAGGGTAAAACTCACGCCAAGAGAGTTCGCTTGGTGCTGGGGGAGCCACCCAACCTACCCACAGCCATGACCAGCCCTACAAACACAGGTATCTCACATCTTCTTCATGTCTCACTTTGATTTTAGCAACAAGATAAAACTCACACATCTGACCAGGCACCGTTGAAGCAGTGTATTTTATGGGGCTTTTCCATTCTCACTTTTGACCATGCCGAGTCAAACCACGCCACGCTGATTTCCATGACCAGTTATATTGCGCTGAGCTGTACTGAATTGCAACCAAGTGGGGTCAAAGCGCACCTGACCTCCAAGCGGGTCACCAACCGGGACTAACCCATGACAACCAAAAACGTGTCATAAGACTTAACTTGTCTGTGAGAGAAAAGTCGCTCTGAATTTTTGTAGTTTCTGACTGAATTTCTGTGGTTTGACATTTGGTTTCTTTCACACTGATCACAGCAGGTATAGAGCAGCTAAAGAAGTCAAGGGAGTAGCTGGGTGCTAGTTGGGTTTTGGGAAACAAAGAGAATAGATTATTAACACTAGAAAGGCCAGAAATCCAAACCTACTAGAACGGCCGTAGGCAGCCATTTTGACCTCTAGAATCCAAACTTAATAATCTCTCACAATAAATACCCAGCTGAGAGATTAATGCATTTATTGTCTTAGGATGTCTTTTAAAGCATAAAAAACACCTAAATGCACATTTTAACAAATTAATTTCAGGCATACCAATATTCATATCATCTCATATATCAAACTGTAATTATTGCATAGTGTTTGGCAAATTCATTCATTCATAACTCAGAACAAGAAAATTATTTCAGAAAGTAACCATTAGAAATATCTTATTTCTTTAGGAAACATTTTTAAAACACTTATAACACAAAATTATTTTTAAAAAGGTGGAAACAAGCTGATCTAAAACAAAAGAGACAAGAACAAAGTTTAGACTAAAACCATAAAACAATTTTATATGAACTAATTAAATCAATAGTGCATGTCTATTTAACATATAGGTTTAAGATTTGGTTGGTCTGTTCCAAATAATCTCTGAATAACAGAGAAATCCACACTAGTGTTGCAAACGTCCCCAGTCTCCCCTATTCAAAGTCAACGCACGTTGACTCCTCTCCTCGCGCAATTTACACACGGCTTTGCAGCATTTTCCGCAGGTGCTGAATATTTTAGTAGCCACGTGTTTTTCCTCCATATGAACTCCTTATCACTTTCTGATGAGAATGAAGTATGTTCATTCCAAGAAAGGTCGCTGTCACTTTGACCTCTGATAGTTCCCCTGCATCAGAACCGTCGCTGTCCAAGTTCTGAAGTAGCTCAAAGGCCTTGGTAAGTGTCAGGTCTCTCCTTGGTCTTTCAGACATTTTCTTTATTTCTATCTCTCTATCTCCCCATCTGTCGATCTCTGGATCTCTGTCTAATAATAACGTGACTGGAAAGGCTAAAAATAGATCAGCCGCGGAAAAAATAAACAATCGACCAGCGCGAAATTCCGTATGGTCAGTATGACCGTTCACGGCTGAAATAGGTAAAAATGATGATATTTTTGTTGTAATTTGTGTAATTTATGTAAAAACAACTTTAAATAAAAATACATACACTTTTGTGAAAAGTCAAGAACTGGCAGGATTTTATTTTATTTTTTTAAACAAAGTTATTTAACTTTCAAAACGTTCAAAATGACTGTCGTGGCCGTTCTAGTGTTAAAGATGAAACATGCAACTGCAGCAACTGTACTGCAGTTCAAATTCAAAATATAAACCGAACTAATAGGCATCTCTGGTGTCCACAACTGTCTGCGTATGCATCTGTTTTGGAGTACAATCAAGCCGTGAACTGACACAAGCACAGCAGACAACATATATAGATAACATATTGTTCATTTTAACCATTATAAACATCTACTCCTTCTAAACAACTAATAATGATTATATACATATATAAACAGATACTGACTCATTTGGCAAATATTTGGTATTCATTTTAGCTCTATGTAAAAATGTGAAAAACAGATGCTCTGCATCAGAATGGAAATTTCAAAGGAGAACATGCTGGCTGTAGCTTACAAGCTTTGTTGTCAGGGAAGTGCGTGTTTCAATTTAGCACATTTTCTTAATCTCTGATGACATATGGTAATTTTATAATTTACTACAAGTTTTTCTCCCTTAAACTGATTCTTGAGGCTAGCTGGTCTCTGTCAGGCTTTACGTCAGACTTCAGAGTGAAAGCTTGACAAATCTAATCCATCAATCTTCTGACTATGAACTGGTGCTCTGCTGATCAACCCTTTGAGCCCTAGCTGATCAATACCTCTATTGGATTTCAATCTCGATGTTTGCACACAGGGCCTGTCCCAACCGAAGACAAAGGTAATTAACTTGGACACAAAACCACACTCTCACCTCTGTTTGCACACGTGCACGCCATCCACGCCACCCACTTTTTTTGCGACATGTAACACCGAACTATTTTTAGTTCAAAGCATATATTTTTATCTGAAGTGGATTTGGAAAGCTTTAGTCATGCTTCACTCAAAACGTCTAGCCTGAATATCAGAGGGGAGAAAAAAGTGTCTTGAAATGCTAACATGCCAGAGGCCAAAGAACTAAAACTTTGAAGGTGAAGCACACAGACAGCCTTTCATTTATAAAGGTCTTATGATTAATGCAAAATCTCCTTAACAAGTCAAGACATCCGCAAATTGATTTTTGTTTATGCTCATGATTGTTTAAGATGAGCATTTTTTCAAGTGTCAGTGCTGGTGCGTCGTCTCCAGGGGAGCTTTACATAATGTGATTCAAATTGGATTCAGAGTGAAAATTCAAAGAGCCATAAACACACAATCGCTACAAAATGGAGTGTTATAATCAAGGCCCTGCATGACTTTTGCTAAACTTTGGCCTACTTTGGAAAAGTGTCACTTCTGTATAGCCGTTGCCGCGGAGTTTGCCGCGGTTTTGTGACAGTGAGACCTGGAGGAAAAGAAACAAGAGAACAAGAGCGAGAAGAGAGGAAAGAGTGACCTGGGAGAGAAGAAGAGGATTTCAGGAGAGATTAAAGTCAAAAGTAGCCTTCATGATCACTCTGAGATGAGCGCTCCACAGAAGATGCACATCCAAGCTGACAGGCTTGGGTGCACATGGGCACAGAAACACACACAGACGTGCACAGACAATCATCGGAAACACACATAAGCAGGATGACTGATGGCCCACACGTTTGTGTTAGACATTCACTCGCATCTGAGGACACATGGACACTAACATGCATACAGACACACACTCAGACATGCACACAAACCGCACAGTGAAAAGTGAGAAAGAAAAAGGCCATGTGTGTTGGAGAAGCCCTTGAGAGGTGGAGAGCAGAGTCTGTACCTGTGTTCCCTCCCCTTTAGCACATCACCTCCTCCTCCTCCTCCTCCTCCTCCTCCTCCTGCACACACACCATCACACACACTCCCTGTTCCCCACTCCGTGAAAAACACTTACTTCTGCTCCAGTGTGCAGAGATCACAGTCATGAGAAAAGAAATTGTGGCAAAACAAGGGATGGAGATGAAAAACACATCCAAGGATCTCTCCCTATTGCTGCTCTGCACGTGCTGTTCTCCCACAAAGCCGTCAGAGCTCAGGAGCTTCACTCATGCTCGGCCTCACACACACACACACACACACACACACACACAAATGCTACACCAGAGATTATAGGATGGCCTTGTCTTTGAGATTAATGGCAGAAAAGTGAAATGACAGTAAAAGAGGTCCAGGGCTGGGTTTTGTAAGTGAGACGATAGTGTGGTGAAGGCAAACACAGGCAAAAGGGAATGTGAGTGGGTGTGGTTGGTGAGATGAGCGGAGACACAGCCATAGATACAGTAACTATGTGAACAGAGCCCGAAGACACATCAAGGTAGGAGCAACCAATCAGCTTGCAGGGGCTTGAGTCAAGTCAACACAGGCACACACACAAAAAACACACACACCTTGCACTCATGGTCACTGGTCAATTCATGCACGCTCTTCATTTGTTATCAGTGAGCTGTTGTGAAAGAAGCGATATGACTCATTTTGGCTTGAAAGCATGTGTGAGTGGGCTTTTGTTCGTGATATAAAACGTGCGGTATTGTGGCTGTGTAGTCATAGGCGGTCTAACTCGAGAGTCATTGACACATTGTGGATGGCGAACCGGCACATTTGGACATGCCATCTGGCATTAGAAGCTTTCTCGCACAATTTGGCGGTGGACCTAACACCCCCTCGCTGTGTTCAAATAAACAGTTTGAGCAGAGACAATTTCTTTGGTACACGTACTGTACCTTACACATACACAAGCTGCCTATTCTGGAGCTTCATTCATGTACACGCACACTCATGCCCTCACACATTTTCTCATGCATAGATTATACATTCAATCCGTCACCCACACCCACATGCACACACAGACACACGTGCAGCCACACGCACGCACTTACACAGACTTCGCTACGTGAGCCACAACCGCATCCTGTGGACATGTCAGTGCCTGTTGGCTATTAATGGGCAATCACCATGGTAACCAGTGTCATGTCATGAGTAGCAGGTCACCTGGAAGTCTGCCATTTCTTTTTGTTTTTTCATTCCCTCACAGGGGAGAGAGGAAGAGGAGAGGATGGGTAGAGGGATGAAAGGGGAGAAAAGATAAGAGAAGAGGATGTAGGTAGGAAAAAAAAAGCAGGAAGGTTCAGACGTACAGTAGATGTAAGGAGAAGAGCGGACGTCTTCCTCCTGACCCTCATCTCTGTTTCACAGATCTGGCCTTCCGTTATCTACTGCTCTGTGCTCTAAGTTTCAATCAGTACAATCTAAATCTGGACCTTTTCAAATGTACACATGCGCATGTGTGTAAAGCTGGACCATTTGAGCCTGTTTCATGATTTTTGAGCTGCTCATTCATTTTAGAGTTGGACAGAATTTCAGCTTTGTTGGGCCACTGAATGTTCAGGTGAATTTCTGAAGAAATGGCAGCAATTTTGGTCGGCCCTTTTCAGGCTCTGGCATAGTTGAAGCTGAGCCACAGGTCAGTTCCCCGACGTTTTCTCACTGCACCCGTGTGAAGTGGCAAGCAGCATCTGACGTCTACGGCGACCCGATGCATCATGCGGATCAAAAATATGGACAGTAAAATGTTGCTAGCTTCCCTGAAATTCTCTCTGCAAAATGGACAAGCCATACTGTCCACATCTTCCAAGCCACCTGCAAGTCCATATATGCTGACACCTCTCTTTTTTATGCCTCCATGTATGAGACAGCTGTGGCCTTATGTTTTGGGGTTGTCTATCTATTCTAAAACATCTGTTTGGACTTTAAAGATGAACTGATTAGAATTCAAAGGTCAAGATCACTGTGACCTCATAAATATGTTTTTGCTAATTAGAACAAAAATCTCACAAATTTCTAATAGGAAAAAAAAAAAAGAGATAATGACATTGTATAACCAAAAGGTCAAAGGTCAACTTCACCATGACATCATGATGTTCAGCTCTCTATCAGTCTCCTGTGCTCTGTAAAAAATAGTCTCTAAATGAAGACAGTCTGTTTCTCACTGGAAATTATTCACTAGAGTCACACGTCACTACAGTGACAACTTTGCCAAAAAATACACTTGATAGCACTTAATTTATTCAATTCCTCAAAGTCTTCACCACAAATCTTATAAGGGTTTGGACAGACATGGACATAAACTGCAACTTAACAGGATTGCGCAGGCACACAAATGTGAGGTGGCACTTAAAGTTTGTGAAGTTGATCAAGGCAGCACACTTCTGCCTTGTTAGCATTATAAACTTCTACCTGCCTTTAGAGCTTTCAAACAAATCTTTATTGACAATTGCCAGTAGCCAGAAAGGTCTGCAGGGTCCAAAGGGCTGATTTATTTTATATTCAACATGTACAGGGTGAGTAGTCCGGTCGTAGCTTGACAACCAGACCGTACAGTGTGAGCACATAAATCAGGAGCTTTGGCTTTATATTGCAGACGATTTACTTGTGCAATCGTACAGTGTAGGCCCAGCTTAAGCATGTATTTAAGATTCCATCTGTTTGTGAGAGAGAGAGAGAGTGTGTGTGTGTGTGTGCATCTGAATATGAATGAATGACATTTTCATGTTAATGTATTTTTGTGAAAATATTTCCCTTTAATGTCATTTTTGCCTTAAAACCTCATCTGCATTTGAATTCATGTTAATATCCTCCCTCACTCTCTTCTATCTACCCTCCCTTTCTGCAATCCTTCACACCTCACTCCTCAACTCTCCTCCTATCTGTTCTCTACTTCCCCCAGATTCCTCTCCTTCCACCCCTGTTCCCACGGACCCCGCCACATGCCCCCCTCCTCCCCCTGCCCTGCCCTGGCCCATGGCAGTGGTCGGCGGAAACGGCGGAAGAGAGGCGGGGAAGTACTGCTGCCTGTGCGGAGCATGGTTCAACAACCCCCTGATGGCCCAGCAGCACTACGAGGGCAAGAAACACCGCAGGAACGCGGCCAGGGCACGCCTCTTGGAGCAGCTAGCGGGCAGTCTGGATGCCACGGAGAGCACAGGTCAGCCTCTTGGCCCCAAGCCGGACACAAGTGACAAGTGAAGGGCAGCAGGGCTGTTACGACTTTGAATGAGGAAAGATGATAAGGGGCAGATCACATTCAAGATCTAAAGCAGTGAGTGTGGACTTGAAATGTTCATATGCCTTTCAGTGCGGTGTGCATTTCACAGATATTATACTGACGTAAGCCACACCGGTTACTCACAGATAAAATTAGCCCCATCAGACAGTTACAGTAAAGATGAACTTATTCACATTCATCATACATTTGGACACACACAGGATTGATATGACTACCTGTTCCTGTGTCCTTGGAACATGTCTTTTATAATTTGGATAATTTAATGTGGGGTTGTATGAGGTACTTATTGATAGTTAGCAAATTCCCTAGATGGCACTTGGCACACAGTTTGGAGGAGCAGAGAGGAGAGCAAGCAATTAACTGCAGCGGACAGGGTCAGCAACAAATAGTATTTTAACCACTTAAAAAAGGTCCACTAAAAAACATGACATATCTGTGTATGTATATGCTACATTTAGAATATTTTCACCACTTTACCTTGCTTTCAGACAGCCTTTTCCAATAGGAGTATATAAGCGTAATATCTCTCCCTCCAAACCAACCAAACTCAATTTTACCTCACAGAACACAGGAATTGTTGGTCTACCACTGCGTTGATCTGTTACTTTGTTTGTTCTTTTATGACTTTGGTGGATCCAAACCATCCATTTAAAACACCAAAGTAACACAACCACACAAACAAACTAACAGATTGAGGCAGTGGTAATTCAGCAACAGCAGTGCTCTGCAAGGTAGAATTACTGATTTCACCCATGGTGAAATTTATTTGGCTCGCATAACGGCCGTTTCCTATCGAAAAGGGCTGTCTGAATGCCAAGGTTAAGTGCTGAAAATAACGTAAATATAGTGTACACTGAAACTGATATTGATTTTTCTTTTAGGTGGTCCGTTTTAAGTAGTTAAAATACCGTATGTTGCTGACCCTGTCCAAAGCACTACATTGATAAGCATACACACTGGTACTCCTCTACACACTTCTCCAAGCTAAGGTTGTGCCAACTGGCATCTCCTGTAGGTTATAGACTGACTATCAACAAGTACCTCATACAACCCCACATTTAATAACCCGAACTATCCCTTGAAATTAGTCTCCCACTCTTTTGTTTATATATACAGTAAACAATTGATGTCCCACAGATGGTTGGAACACCTTCTTATAATTAAATTTAGATGCAGAATTATAAAGTTTTATAGTTTAGTAAGAGGGCCATCATTAAATATAAACTTTACTGAATTTAAAAGGAACTTCAAAGTCTGTCTGTGAAGGCGGACTGTGTGTTAGGCCTACTGAAGTGGCGTTATCCAGATATCTCAGCTCGGGCTTGGAGGCAACAGGTTTTTATTAGGAAGCCTCCACCACATTACAAACTGGGGTGTATAGTTTGAAATATATGGGTCAGGTCATGTGGGTTCAACAGCAACAACAATAAAGCTATCGAGTTGCATTATTTAACTGCAGGAGGCAGCGTTTTTGGAGCTTGACCCACGCAAGGGACACAATCTGGATCTCTCTGCTGAATCAACTCTGACTGTTGCTTTTTTAATCAGTCCACAACTTTAAGGAAATGTAAACTAAATCACGAGAGTACTCTTTGAAAAGCTGTTTACTGGGTGAATAATCTGAAGGGCTGGACTCCAAGCCAGCAGAGAAATGAAGGAGTTAGCTCTGCCATCTTCCAAAAAAAATATTTGTCTCTCCCTAATTAACTCAGTCCAAGTGAAACCTTGACACATGTTTTTCGTCATCTGTTTCCAACATTCTCAACCTTTCCCTCGGTTGTGTGAGGTCACAGTCTCCTCATGTTACAGCAGAGCTGTCACGCTTGTTAGTGCAAGCATTTGGATGTGTAAAGCTGTCAAAATAAGTAATGGGACCTCCGTTAGTTGTATGTAGCGTGCCTAAGAGAGAAATACACAGTGCAGGAGATCAGGTAGCTAAATAACAACAAATTACACTCTAATATTTCTGCTCAGAGTTGAGACACGAGTCCCACTCAGACACTAAAGGTCACTAAGGGAAACTTAAGTAAACGATTAAACACAATTTATTTCCTCCTGTATATATTGATAGATAAAGCTGAGATCAAATTACAGTTACCACAGTGTCCTGGGTATTAATTATCTTTTTCTCTCCCCCTTTATTCCTCCCTTCTCCCACGCAAACACTTCCACGCACAAATGTAGCAGTAAGAGGACACTGATTCACATGCTCACACAAACATTTGTGCCAGAAGGGTATTCTAATGAAATTATTAATAGTATTTGGCGCAGAAAGTGCTTTTTCCTTTCCCGGTTCCCATGAGTGATATCGTCCAATATCATCCTACTGCAGCATGCAGCCCAGCATACGCACGAGCGCCACACAACACCTCACTCACATAAACACACGCACACACACACAAGTTTGACGCCGCCACACACACATGCAAATCCTCTGTGAGCTGAAGCCGTGCCGTTCGCTTTGTGCTCCAGGTGCCATGACACAAACCATCATCTCAAGAAGCCAATCATATTAAAAGCATGAGTCATGTTGCCGCCTACACTGGCTCAGAGGCTTTAAGAGGTGTCATGTTGGATATCGTCCTCCATCCACACACTGTGACCCAGATCCCACAACCTCAGCTGTTTTTTTGGGGAGATTTTGACTCTAAATCTCAACATGCAACTACAGAACTGAGTTAAAATTCTAAATATATAACAGACATATGTAAAAGTCAGATTTTCCTTTTGTTTAATCAGAGGTAATTACACTCAGTGAAAACTGACACTCCGCTCTCTGCTAAATCTATTACCCGTCTCCTTTTCAAGGGCAAGTGGTCTAAGATTTCTAAGTGAGCTGACTGCTGACGCGATCTATTATATGTGCCATCAGTCAAGTGTTTGTTCCAGCGCCTTTAGTCTGCAACACTTTGTTCATCACAATACAACTCCATTGTCAGCAGTCGTGTGCTCTTCAGCTAAGACACATTTCCATTGGTGCAAGTTTCTCACATTTGATTGGCTTTTATCACCAATTCAGGTGTGAAGTCACAGGTGTGTCGGGTGTAATCTCAGAGGGAGGGTCGAACACGAGGCGGCAGCTGAGCAAAGAGAGAAAAAGAGAGGAATGAAAGGGGAGAAATGAGGAATTCAGTCTCAGCCGCGTGCAGCTTCATCTCTGCCTTTTTGTCCTTCTTTTCCTTTGTGGAACTGTTTCCTGTCTCCGTTCTTTTTATCTTTTTACCACCCCCCTCCTGCCGCTGCACTCTGTCTTGTGTCCTTGTTTGTTGTTGCCAGGGCTGTTGTGTGTGTATATATATGTGTGTGTGTGCATACACCACTAGGGGCTCTGATCTCTCGTCATGTCTCATCTGTCATCCTCATTAGCTCCCCACGAGGCACAGGTGAATTATTTACACACCAATATTCCCTCATGCTCCAAACTATGGCTACACGGTCTGCCTTGCTGTGTTGTCTGGTCCTGTCCCATTGATGATGCTGACCTTTGCTTGTACTTGCATATTCTCTCTTTGTTACTCCCACCACCACCACCGCCACCCCCTCCCACCCCTCTTCACACTCTCCCTTTCTCAAGACCGAAACGTATCACAAAATCCCCATGACATTTATATCGACACCATTTCTTACTCTTGGACTTTTGTGGTGTAATTGCGCAGACGGCACAGGGGAGAATGTCGTTATTTTCCACGGTTAGGTGCCAGACAAAACCCCTTGGAGATGGATTACGGAGGTGGACAGGGGAGTTGCAGTGGGGGTGGCTACTGACGAGGGATGGAGCCCGCCTGACTCAGCTGTGTCTTTACATAAATCACAACAGGGGTAGAAACCCCTCAAGACAGAGCCGGCGCTCTGTCTCCTCTCTCAGGAGACTCAGTAGAGAATTAGAGGCAGTGAGATAAGCGTCTAGGGCTGGAGTGTGTGTCTGCAGATGTGTATATGTGTATGTGAGGACCCAAGAGAGGCTGAAGTACCAAAGCAGAGAAAATTGTGTGTAATTGATGATTGTGCCTGAGATGGGAGACAGAGCTGACCTCCTCCCCCATGAGACAGCACGCACGGTGACACAATCGCACAAGCAAGCTTACATGCATGCATATAAACAAGATATACTGTAGGCATATAGTACCAACATATGACCCAGGTCTGGGTATCAAAACTCAATACTTTATGAATACCACCCTTAATCTGTCAGTAACAACTATGAAAAGTATCAAGAAAATGGTAATTCATTCTATTGCTTGTTTGCATATTCCTTGAACAGAAAGAAATTTTGTGATTTAAGTAAAAAAAAAAAAGTTAGACAAAGGACTCATAGTTAAAGAATCTACAGAATTACTAGAGAATTATTTCCCAACTCCGCAGTTCCTCCTCTCTTTTAGCATTTTTACAGCCTCTAACTTTAGTGTTTTGCTTCAGCCTCACTGCTCTCAGTCAGTAAAAAAGCTCTGCTAAAGCCACTCAACATTACCAGCTCAGCACCAAACAGAAGATAGAAAGACAAAGTTAGCAACTAGCTGGTGAGCAAGGTGGAGCATTTAGCAGCTGAAGAATCAGATATGTCTCTCAGGAATTGGTGGAGACCAAAAGGGCATCCTAAAAAGAAGGGGGAATATTGGACCTACCTTTGACATCTGGGCAGAAATGGTCACCATATTGACTTTTCATACATCTATTTTGTGTTTACAGTTTGTTTATGCAGCCCCCCAGTGGCTATTTTTATTTTTTATTTTTTTTACAAATTTAACAGTGACTAGTTGATTAAACATTGCTACCCTTCCTAGTTGGCACTAGAAATACTAGTCAGTTAAACTAATTATTAAAAGGAGCAATATGTAACAATTGTGTGTCCAAAAACAAGTGCTACAATCCAAATAGTGAGTTGCAGCCAGTCTATGGTTGAAGCAAGTCGTTTCCCCCCCATCCCCTCATCACTAGACTTGAGGAAGCTCAGGCAGTGAGCAGGAACACCGCAGGAGTGCAAGACAAGACTTGTTTGATGACAAGTCCTACACTATAAGTTGATCAGCTGTTTATAACTTACAGTATAACATTTGTCAGTGTCAGTGTAAAGCTACAGTAAGCCCATTATCCCAAAAACCAAAGCTGACTGTTCTGAAAATATGTAAACCAGTGAGGTGGAAAGCCGAACAGATGACATCTCATAAAACCAGTGTGGTTTAGTGATTTAGAAAATGAAAGTAAGTCTTTGTGTAGGTTGTGTCAGAATAAAGCATAAAACTGCTTGACTGGAGCAATGCATAATATTCAAACAGATAACATACATGTTCAAACAATGCCAAGAATGAATATAAACTACCTTTAAGATTTATCAGTTGGTTAAAATGAGACAGAACAAGCAGCACAAACTAATGAGCTGAGCTGAAAAATGTAAAAGAATGTGGTCATTTTATATCGGTCAGATTATTTATAAGCAAAAGTTCAGAAAGATATTTTGTTTCCTGGGTATGATAATTCTTTGTCTAAAACAGATGGTCTTTCCAATTACTGTCAACTTCACTGAAGAACTAATTAGACTCCCTATAAGTCTTTCAAAGTTTGTTGCTTGGTAAAATTCCACTTGGATTCAATCTGACTCTCACCCAATGCTCAGCCCCTTCTCTGTTACAGTATTTGTGATATATTCCTGTGAGACGCACTGTCAAGCCTTTGCTGCAGACTGTTGGTTTGATTGCATCTCAATGGGCTTCTTTTTGGATCCAGTTCCCTTTTAATCTTGCAAAGCCCATGGTAAACTAATGGTGTACCACAGCACAAAGGCTCTGGGGTAGTAACAGCTCTGTAAACTATTATCCTGCCTCCATGGTGAATACAATTATAGATGAATACCTTACAGTGAGATTCCCAGTTGCTATTGTCCCATAGGTAGGAAGCGGAAAATGGAGGAAACTCTACCGTGAAATTATCCATATGTAACTTGATGCTCAGTGGTCGTTGTGCAGCATGCTTAAGGCTAATTTCCCCCCTGTGCATCTTAACACCATCCCACTATTTAACCAACATTGCTCATGCATCACTAGACTTTGCAATCATCAGTGCAGACAGTAGAATTAGTGGACATAGCCACCGTGATGGCACAATGGCAGCCACCTAGTCATGATCTTTCTCGATTTACAGCCACTAAATTATAGGGGTGAGTGAAAAAAAAAAGTTAGATGCATTCCTCTTGAAAGATTATGAATCGATGCAGAAAAGTCAATAATCAATCATTTAAAACCTAATCCTCAGTATGATCACCTGCAGCAATTTTGTAAGACTGGGCTATTTATTTATTGATTTATAATCGCATCTTTACCCTCAGAATCAGAATCGAATCGTGAGGTGGCCAGAGATTTCAACCCCTACTAAATTATGTTTCTGAAAACATTTTAAACGAGAAGTAGGCAATGCAACAGAATCTTGATTCATATTTGATCAGCAGTGTCTAGCTGGCCAGTTTGATCTGAGTTTTGTGAGCCCTGTGTGTTGCACTGGAATCACTGAGAATGACCTGTCAATCACATGGTAGCCCCGCCTTAAAGCGTACTGTGCTTTATCGTTCTCTTTACTCTAAAAGGGACCATAATTTACAAAATAAATATAATGCCGTCTTGAAGAAGACTTGAAACTTGTGATTGAGACCATAAACTGTTTGAAACCGTTTACTGAGGTCATAAATCAAGTGAGAAGTTGGATCGTTTTCTCACAAGGCTTCTTACACCCAGACATCTTTTGACAACCAGTGAAGTCACCCCCTTCTTGTCATTAGAGAGAATGCCATTTTAAGATCCAGAAGCTCCGTTCACTACATTCTACTGTCTTTGGTGCTGATCACTACATGCAAACCTTCTGAGACTCACAAATAATAGAAGCTGCGGTTAGGCCTTGGCAGAGCCATGAAAATAACATTCCAAATGGGTCATTCATGTTGCTTGAGCTGAGCTGAGGCTAAGTTAAAATATATCAAACTGCAAGAACGTGTTAAATTTCTTTGCAACAAGGCTCCAGAAAAGAACATAATTTTCTCTCTCATTACATTTTTGACACACATTTAGGCGTCTCCATACCAGGGGTGCCAGCAACGCCAGAAGACTCCGTGCATTAAACGACAGCCACAAACAGCTCCACACCCACTGCCTCAGCTCATCTCACCCCCTCTTTTCTCTCTGCCTGGCATATCTTCTTGTGTAATTAACAAGGCTTAGAACACCCTCACAAATACTGCACATGCTCACAAAAAAACCCACATTCACAACCCTGCGCTGCATGCTGTCACTTGCGTTGCACACACACTTTCCCTGCATGTAATTAACATGGATTAGGGCACAGTGTTGTCTTATGCCAGAACTGCTTTATTAACCAAAACACAGTGTGTGCGTGCATGTGACCATGGGTGTGTACGTTCATGTGTGTGTTCAAAAGCACATTTTCTGGCACAGACACAAACTGCACCATGTTGTGCATCACTGCTACTCGGCCAGGCAGTTGGGAGGTGACATCAATCAGGCTAAAAGCAGGGAAGCTGCCTTTGTGTGTGTGTGTGTGTGTGTGTGTGTGTGTGTGTGTGTGTGTGTGTGTGTGTGTGTGTGTGTGTGCATACACACATGCACATAATACACACTTAATTGTGTATACAAGACCTCTTTGTGTAATTCTTGCGGCAGTATAGAATTACGGGCAAGAGAAAGGGAAGGAGAATGAGAGACTTATCATTCCTTTCTTTTCCAAATCATCTCCTTTCCAATTAATAGCCTTTTCATTAAAAGAGAACAGAAGTAATGACATTTTGGCAGAAGAGGATGTACTATCTCTTTTTTTTCTCTCCTTCACACACACAGAAAGTCTGTTATTAACTCCTAATAGATGCAAAATATCAACATTTAAGCCTAGACAGTGCTTACTCCAGGCAACTAATTCAGTCGTGGCTTTCTTGTAAATGACTGCTTGTCCTTAATCACCCCTGAAACAGACAGAGCGACTCGGAGACAACGGGGAGTAGATATGCCACATTATGCAGCTCGAGCCCAGTCTAAATGACCTCCCACCACTCCTAACTACATTACAACTTCATCTCCCAACATACTTCACCAATTACCGCCACAGAAGGTCAAAAGGTGATGGAATACACAGACAACTCATAAATCTCAAGGACAGTAATGACAGCAGAGAAAAGGGCACCCACACACAAGCAACCATCGCCAGATTTCAGTCACCACACCCAGAATTACACATTCATCGTCAAAACATGTAAAAACACAGGAGAGAAGCATGGACAGGGGTGGGGGGTTGGGGGCTTCAAGACATTAGTTTTTGACTCTCTTGTCATGCAACCCTGGAGCATCAAGGTTGTTCATCTCTGCTCTGTGTAAAGTTCTGCAGTGATGGCTCTGCAGTGTGCAAAAATGTGAGAAAACAAAAATAGCACTACGCTGCATCTCTGACAGAGAATACACAGCCAATTATGTCATACTGCTGATTGCCCTCTCTGCATTTCCTCTGCCCTCACGAAAGAAATAAGATTTTAAAACCAGTGCTGTCGTGTATGTGTGTAAGAGGACGTTTTTTCGGAGGTGGATTCACGTGTCATGTTTTCTCCTTGTGATCATTAAACCCCAGCATGCATTTTGCATCACTGCTGTGTGACAACTCATTATCCTTACCATCTCCTTCATCTTTTTATGCACATCTTATTTTTCTCCGGAAATTTCCTCCTTTCACTCGTTCTGTCTACCTAACCCCTCCCATCCCCGTCCCCTCCATCTCTCTTCACCCCACTCTGTCAGTATCTCCATCCTCATCCATCTATTTTTGGGTCTTCATCTCGACCACCTGCAAACCCTCTAATTAGTTCACATCTGTGTCTGAGCCTCACCATCTCAAGCACACATTCACCAGTACAATACAAATGTGCATGCGTGCACAGCCGCACACAGCACTACACATGTACTGTTCTTTTCTTACCCCCAGTGTCCTAATTCTTCCCACCCTGTTGAAGTTCAAGTTTCAAAAGTGCATTCACACACACACACACACACACATACAGGCATTAGAAAGAAGAAGAAAGCAGTGATCTAAGGATCTAAAAATGTAACTGGCTTTTTCCTAATGATTAGTCTAATCAAAT
>JAJHUR010099337.1:6158-36675 GCA_027495735.1 Lutjanus campechanus | reverse complement strand
ACACAATCAAAGGTTTGGGTGTGTTTTGGATCTACTTTGCCCTCCCCTGCAGAGTTCAGACTGGGGTGAACAGATGAAAGACAGCGTGCAGCGAGGGGTTAATCGGAAAAACAGCCCCGCAACTTTAAGCTTATTTTGCCAGTTCACTCAGTTACCCTTGATGTTGTGGCAAAAGCTGAAATTTCTTGCTTGATTTATGACCCACTGTGGTGTTAGTTTAATTTTAAATAATATTTCTTTAAAAGGTAAAAGTTTGAAATTTAACTTTTTTAAAATGGTAAAATAATGAGTGATCATCTTCCACAGGGTGGATCTCACTGAAGTGCTGGATCTGCATTCCTTTGACAGTAAAGATGGAGCAAAGTAAGTTGCTTTTACCCCATTTAAGTTTCATGTGCATAAAATGTATTTATTTAGAAAAATACTAACATCTAAATGTCAAGTAACCTGGTTTAAATGTCCAGTGTGTAAGATTTCTGGGGATGAGAATCTTTGTGTTTTTGTTACCTTACAATGAGCAGAATGAGCATGCATATGTGCATCGGGCGTGGGTCCTCTTCTTCAGAGGCCGCCATGTTTCTACAGTAGCCCAAATTGAGCAAATAAAATACAAGCCCCTTTTTCACAGCCTGTTCAAGGCAGGAATTTTGCACTGTCACTCTGCCTTGCTGTCTGTACAAAAGTCACAGACACGCAGCAGGGGGCATTTTTGCTCAGCCTCTTATCTACCAGCAGATGTAGTTGCTGAACTGCATCGACATCTGTGTAAATGTGAAACAGCAGGATGGGACAGTACAGCTGTGTTACATGTTCACTGCTGTTTGTGATTGTGTTTGTTAAATTTCACAAGCTGATTCTTAACTTCATTGTTGCAGGAGAAGTGATGCTCCGTTTATCCAGGAACACCTAAAAAGCTTTACATTATAAACTCATGAGGTGATCGGCTCTACATGTGGTTAGAAAAGAGGAGAGGAGCAGAATCCCTCATTGACTGGTGCAGTTGTCACAGTAGACACAGACGCTGTTGTGTGCACCTCTTTTTGATTCTGCAGCGCTGGCATGTTATCTAAAATCACACACTGGGGTGGCTGTATAGGGCACTGTTTGTTTAAAAAAACAAAGGTGGCATAGAGGCGAGAGTAGAGATGCCACTAAATTCTACACACTGGTCCTTTAATGAGACAAATACTGTACTTTTAAGCATAAAACCAATATTAATATTTGAGTGTTTTAATATAATAATGATAAACTTATATTGTTCACATAAACATTTTTGAGGATCCCTGAAATGGGGAGACTGGTGATGTCTTGCAGTTCAAACTTGTCGGTGCTCTCTGGCAGATAAAGGATGTGCTGTGATGGTGACACTGTTTCAAAATTAGATATTACAAATGACAATATATTTCTTTAACAGGGAAAAAAGTGTTAATATAAAAAAAGAGACAAAATATCAATATATGTAGTGCTTCTTAGTCCCCTGTGACTCCTGTGTAAATGAGTACACACGTAATAAAGTTAACACAAAACACAGCCCCTATGTTGAATTTAATTTAAGTGTTTTTCCAAAAAAATGAAAAAATACTAAGTTTATGAAAGGTCTTAACATGGTTTTCAGTATCTTATGGAAACTGCCCAAACTGGGTGTTTGAGGAGGATACCAATATCAATATCTGAAAGTTTAAAGCGTACAGGGTTATGTCACCTGATATTCTTTTTCCCCCCTAAAATTGTGACAAAGGCAAATTTATGCTGGATTGGGTATTGGCAAGTATGCAAGTCTATGCACCAATCTGATATCATGTTATTTATTAGCCCCAAACTAGGATCATACTACTTCCCAGCAGCATCCTATCCATCTTTTATATTTATTGTTTTTACCTGAGCAAAGCCATACAACAGTGGTAGCAGTCATATCACATCCATATGGTTTTGGCCCATAGGCAAAATTCAGGTATCATTATCACTATTGACAAGGAAAAAGTGGCACTGGAACATCTCTGTGTAATGGCGACCATTTTGACATTGGCTCAGACATATCTTTGGCGTTTCTTCACTGCCATTTCTAGTTTCTTATCGCTTGACATACTGTATACACAGATACTAATATGTCTGCTGGTAATATTTGCCATCCCAGTGCATAGTCCGTCCATTTACAGTGAAAGATCAAGAACTTATTTTGCCTGCACTAATGGCCTTTGTTTCCAGTGTGTCTGAACTGTGCACCCAGCGGTCTTTGATACTGTTGCTCACCATGTTCCTCTCTAATTAACAGACTCTTTTATTGAGCGTCCCCCTGTTGCACTGCGGGGTGGTCATCATATTGTATCCCCTGTAGAATGTCATTCTCATGAATAGAGTCAGTGTTCATCCTTTCATGTGAATGAAACGGGCCGCGGTGTTAAAGCTCTCTTACATGCCCTCAGTCAGTGTCTCTGAGACCAGCTGCAGAGGATTAGAGCTGTGTGTGTCCACTGGCTCCCGAGGAGTCCCCCTTGTCCCAACAGATAGCTCCTTTCCCCCTGCTCTTTGAGAGTCCAGGCCCCTCCTCCCCTCCATCCCACGCTGGCTGTTTGAAGCGGCCCCCCGCTGACTCTGCCTGTGTGGTACTAACAGCACGCGGGGCTCAAGCTGCTGGACACAACATTTAGCCTCCTTGTGAGGTCAGGGAGAAGGGGGAGGATGAGGAGGGCTGATAGGGAGAACAAGGGCTGTAGTTTGTTTGGGGGTGCTGGTGGGTGTTTTGTGGGGTTTAATTGCCATTTCTAAAGTTTTCACAAGTCCATTCAGAGTTGTGTCATTAAGCACTGATACAGCATGTTGTACTGTGAGACGGAACACAAAGGCATAAACCATATTGTCCTGTCTGCTCAAACAGGAAAGAGAAAGAATTTAAAAAAAAAAATTTAAAGGCAGACTAAGTAGGATTTGTCTCAGCTGTTCATAAACACACCATACAGATATTTGATTGTTGAGTCTTGTTCCCAGGATGTCAAATACTGACATTTTGAGTTGGAAAAGTCTCCCAAGCACAGCAAAATAATTAGAAACTAAGGAAATACAAGCAGAGGGTCGAGTCTCAGCAGATACAGACACCACTACACACTACTAGTGAGTCATAAGTGATGATTCAAAGAGATTATGTCCGTATGAGTCTATATATTTTTTTGTAATGTTGCATGTTATGCCTTTAAGCGCATTTGTTGCTTCAGATAGTCATTTTATTTTATTTTTTAATCATGATTTTTATGTTTCCTTAATAAAAAATGCCTATAACAACCTAAACCATAGCACATAAATTAATATGTACATATAATACAGATAACAAGGTAATAAATGTATGTTAGAAAGGAAAATATTCAAAAACAAGAGAGACAGAAAATAAAACTAGAAAAACATGGATGTGCCTCTGATCATCCTGGAATCCTAAACTTACAATACAAAGATCAATAAAGCTCAGTTAAAGATTAAATAAAAATCAGTCACACAGAGCAGATATACAAATGAGTTTACAATAAAGTAATAACAATACAGTTGAACATAAAACCAAGAAAACAAAACCTCTTAAATATATTATATTTATGATTGTAAAGCAAGTCAACTAACCAGACCATTTAGAATATTACAATAATATAACGTGACAGTGAGATATATATATATATATATATATATATATATATATATATATATATATATATATATATATATATATATATATATATACATGCAGGGTATTAGCTTATCTTCTTATTTTGTAATATATTTCTTTGTACACTTTCTAACAGCTGCTTTGTTATTAACAGTAGATATGGTATCCTTGGGCAGAAAGTTCAAGAGTGCTATTGACCAATATGTGAACATAGGTTTACACAAATTTTCATCAGAATTCTCTAATGCAATCATGTAAAACTTTTTTTTTTCTTAGAAACACCTTAAATGACAGCTTAAAGCTCATCACTGGTTGCATTCTCACTGTGCATCTACTAGCTAAAAAAAAAAAGATTTTCTAATCTTGTTTTGTGGTTTATAGTCTAGAAGCAGTGGAATTATGCAGCAGTTCACTAGAAAAGAGAACAAAGATGATCAACAACGAGAAGAGAGAGTACAGTTTCTGCTTCAACATGTGGATTCACAAAATAACGTTTTTATTATGTCAACCTTTGTTCAGAAATTATTAAAATGACATGAAATGAAATTCTTATATATTTGTCTCTCTGGTCAGTCCATCGTGACACAATGTGCCATGATCAAATAGCCATGTAGTACAGCTTAAAGATACATTTGTTTAATAGTTTTTAAAATAAAAAATTTGACATAAGTGAATTTAGCTAAGGTATGAGTAAGTGCAACACATTTATCTTCTGCGCATTTTTAAGTGGATAAGATAAGATGTTTAATCATTTCTCTCCTCTGAAAGTCTAGCAGAGAAGCTCCAACTTGTGAAATCTACAAGGCCGCATCTTGACAAGGTATTGTTTGTATTCTTTTTTGTTGCTTCGTTCTTTTATTCATTAAATGCCGATACTTCTCCTCTGTATGCCTCTCTTATAGTTTTCCTTGTTTTGTTTGCTAATTTATTTCAACACATCATTTCCTCAAGGATAAAGGGATGCATTCTCCTCAGGCTAAACATTGTACCCTGCATTCCCTCAGGCTGTGACACTGTAGTGAAAACTCCCTCCCCACTTTGGTTTTTGTGTTGAGATCAACTTGAGGCTTTTGATGTTCTCTTGTCACACTACAAGTAGACCCAGTCTCGGTCATACACAGCAGCATAAACACACAGTCGACTTCAACTGACTGTGTTGGCCAGACTGATGAGAGTCTTGGCTGCGTGTTATGGCTTTACAGTTGTGTGAACTGAAACCGGATGTCATAAAATGAAGCATACAGACCTTGTTTCACCATCTAATTAGCAACTGAATGTCAGATATGAACAGAGGTGGGAAGTGACTAAGTACAAATACTTGGTTACTGTGCATAAGTAGTTTTTTCAGGTATCTGCCCTTTACTTGAGTATTTATTTTTCTGAGAACATTTTCAAAATGGGCTTGGTACTTTAGTTTTAATGCATTTGAGTGGAATTATTGATTATTTTTATTTTTTACACACCACCCTTCCAACATAAAGACTGACAGACATAACAAGATGAAAAACTAGCAAAACTACATAAGATGAAAAAGATGTAACAAGACGAAAAACAATGTAACAAGACAAAAAGGACATAACAAGATGAAAATAATGTAGGATGCAACAAGAAAAAAAAAAGAGGTATAAGATGTAACAAGACGGAAAAACTATGTAAAAGACACAACAAGACAAAAAAGACATAACAAGACCAAAAATGAAATGATAAGATGAAAAAGACGCCATGAGACAAGAAAATGACATAAAAGACCTAACTATATCAGAATCAGAAATACTTTATTGATCCCCGAGGGGAAATTGTTGACGTTACAGGTGCTCCTTACAAGATCAGAAAGATATATCTTATAGTGCAATTAGAAGTGCAATATAAAAAAATATAACGAGGAGTTAAATGAGTTATATGAAAGTTATATGAAAAGCAACATAAAAAATGCAACAAGAAAAAAATATGTAACAAGGCCAAAAATGAAGTAAAAGACGTAACAAGAAGGAAAAACTACAAAAAAAGAAAACATATGCAACATAACAACATATACAAGACAAAAACTAAGAAGATGAAAAAGACTTAACACCATATCAAGACGAAACACACGTGACAAAAACAGACAGAGAGGAAGAGTCAGTCCAGGAGAAATGTCCCTCTACTTCTTCTTGAGTACAGAATGTGTTGGCCACATCTGGATATGAATGGGGAACCTCTAGTGTGCCGTTTTATAACAAAATATACAGTATATTACCAATATTCACACAACAATTAAGTCAAGTACTTTTCAATGTAGATGTTTTCATTAGGCTTTAGACCAAATAACTTCATAGCAATTAGGACTCATCTTGTTCTCAGTTGTTCTTTATACCCATGAACTTTTATCACAGGATGAGCAGAGATGAGGGGTGTTTGTGTGGGTAAATAACAGCATTGTTGTCTGTTTTCTCCAGGTTCCCCTTTCCTGCATGAAGCTCAGCCGTCCCTCAGACCCTCCCCTTTCCCCCCCTCCTCCTCTTCCCCATGTTGCTCTTTTCATGTAAATGAGAATGCTGTTTTTCTGTTGTTATACCAAATGACAAGGAAGTGTGTAACCTTAACACTTCAACACAAAACCCCCAAATATCTACAAAGTGCCCTTTTAATGCTGTAAGGAAGTATGGAGAGGAGAGGAGGGAGTGTGTGTGAGTGAGAAGAAGAGTGAGAGAGCAGGAGGTGGAGGGGGTGTAGGTAGATAAAGAGGGGTGCCGTTACCGGGTTTCAGGTGCCGAGTTGAGTTGTGGTTTTTGACACAGTCATTGACAAAGTCATCAGCCGAGGCGTAAAAAACACTTCTTTTGTTTAACATTCATAATGACTCTGCTGGTTTCAGTGAACTGAAAATATATGTTAAGAGAGTATTTTAAATAAACGCCATCAGTAAAGTGTAAGTCCCAATAACATCCTGAAAACATCCATCTTACAACATAAATGCAGCAATGTAACTAAGTACACTTAACCAACTGCTGTACTGCAGTACAAGCTGATGGATTGGTACTTTGAGTGTTTCCATTTGACGTCATTTTAAGCCTCTACTTCACTACATACCAGCTATAAACTACCCGACAGTATTTATTTTAGTTAAGTTTATAAAATGACTGCTGCATTGTTTTTGTTTTTTGCGATTGTACGTGCATGACTCAAATATTCATTGCAAAAGACAATTCATGCCAGTTTCTTGCACATGCTTAGGCCATGGCTGCTACTTTTATTTCATTTTATTAAAGAAGGAAAGCAGAAGCACTTTATACTTTATAAAATGAAATTCATACAAAAAACAAAACAAAACACTGTACTCATCAGATTAGAGAAGGAACATTCTTTTTGCGAGTTGTTTTGTTTTTTTGTTATTGTGTTAAATATCATATTGTGGAGTTTTGGTATTGTTGGTATCTCTATTTTCTAGTCATAAATTTGTTGTAAATTCGTAGTGTTTTCTTTG
Source organism: Lutjanus campechanus (assembly GCA_027495735.1). Taxonomy (NCBI): domain Eukaryota; kingdom Metazoa; phylum Chordata; class Actinopteri; order Lutjaniformes; family Lutjanidae; genus Lutjanus; species Lutjanus campechanus. The sequence goes on along the minus strand of JAJHUR010099337.1, from coordinate 29,566 downwards.
TATGTGTATGTGTATAAGGGCTTATAACATTATGGTTGAAGTACATGATGGCCTTTCCCAGGCTGAGCTATGTCTCATAGGTTTTTGTGGTGATACGTTTTATTACGCAGATTTGGTTCACAATTTAACCATTTTGACCACTTGAGAATTGCTAAAAAATGCTCAAAATATGTATGTATGTTCTTTTCATCTTTACATGGATAAAGTGTCATTTATCTTTGATCCATATTATATTTAATGTCGTCCTCAGAGTATTTTAACGGTGACGTTTGAAGTGGCTGGAGATCTCCCAGAGGATGCCTTGAATGTGTTCATCCAGGTAAACTCACTCTGTATCCTTCAGACCCTGCAGTGTGTATCCATGTTGCCATTACTAATTATCTTTAACACAATACAGTCCTTTGTAAAATAAACACCCATTTTCCACTGTTTCAGGAACTGCTTTGGGAAAAGATGTTCAAAAACAAAGAGGGGCAACCCATGACTGTCATTCGGTTAAAGGTACAGTAAAGCACAATAGTTGTCTCTGTGGCAACAGTAACCAATTAATGCCACTTTATTATCTGTATTAATCAGTTCCAAACGCTCCATTCAGTGTCAGTTAATGTGTCACTCGAGACTTGTGACTCGTGTTTTTGTGTGTTTTCAGGGCATAGTAGCGTTTGCAGGTAAAGCCCACCAAGTGATGCTGCAGGGGGTCCACGAGCTGTATGACCTGAATGAGACTCCACAGCTGTGGGAGGAGAACCCACGGATCAACCGCCTGGTCTTTATAGGTGAGGACACACACGCGTCTTTCACCCGACTCTTTACGCCATACTTCCACACCACTGGGAAGACAATTCAATGATTTGCATAAAAATAATGAAAACAGCTGTTTCTGAAAATCTTTTATTATTTTCATTAAGTATGTGTTGATGTCTGCTAATTGGAGATTGTGCAAAAACTTTCTGTTTTGTAGTTTTCTGATTCTAGCATGAATTTTCATAAGTTCTTGACTGTAAACTGGCATCACAGTTTTGGGTATTGCTTTATTTTACAAGTCCGAAATTACCTAAAAAATGTCCTGGGATTTTTCATCAAACTATTGAATTTGGTACAAATGATTTTGAAAACTGACTAGGGCTGTGACAAACAATTATTTTCACAATCAAATAACCTGACAGTTATTTTCATGACTAATTGTTTTGTCTATACAAATTAGGGCTCAACCAATACTGGAACCTTTTACTCTTTGCACAGCAGGTCATCTGACCTGTAAAAATGTGAACTTTCAACATGCAACAAATGAAACGATGGACATTAGAGTAAAGTTTCATATAATAATAAGTAACATATAAGTTATTACACTGTTATTTGCGAGTTAATTCAGTTGTGTCGAGTTGTTTATCTCGAGAATCTTCCTGGAAAGAGAAGCTCAGGTGAGAACAATTACAGCTAGATTTACAGGGTTCACAAAAATTTTAACCAGTAGCTTAAGAATACGCTTGAATTTGAATATACTCCTATAAATGCTTGATTTTCAACATAATCTGGTGTTTCATCTTCCCAATCACTCATGTGAACCAGAAATCTTTTAATATTTGAAATAGATGGTCCCGTCATCATATTTGCCATTCATAGCTAGAGAAGTCCTCTTTTGATCCCTTACTCTGGAAATTAGCAAGCATTATTTGATCATGATGAATATGTATTGATTGCTGTGGTTATGAGGGAATTTGCAGTCGCATTTATAGAAACAATTCAGGAGTGAAGATAAAGGCTTTGAGACTCTGGAAATCTTTAGTTAAGATATCTTAAAAGGGCTGGAAGTTTACTGTTAAACAGCCGTATGAACCCTGTTATTGGTACCAAATTACATTGGGAAATTAAAATGAAGTTTTACTCATTAGCTCTGACCTTGAGAAACCACTGGCCACTATAACAAAGAGCATATCTAAGTCGGTGTATGTGTTAATGCTCAGGTTTGTCTCCGCTCTGTTCTGCAGGGAGGAACCTGGACAAGGACATTCTGCAGGAACAGTTCATGTCTTCAGTTGTGCGGGGAGCTGAGAGAAACTAGCCGTCAGCTCATCCCTCATCTTTGCGTTCCAAACAGTTGATACTGGAGCAAAAGCTGTGGCATTAGCCATCAGTAAATCTGGGACTGTGTTTCAGACGTCCACTCACAGGACGGTTAACATTACAGCGGTGATCAGTACTTTAGTCCACACTACCTGCTTTAAAAGCTACAGTCTATCAAAGAGTGTTTATGTTGCTGTAGTTTGCTGTAGCTAAATGCTGTGGAACGCGACCTCTAAAATGTGTGCACACAAAAAGGTGCTACAAAGGGCCAGAAGTTTAATCAATACATTGTATTTTTTATGAAAAAAGACTTTGTAAAATATGCAATTTTTGAAGGCTGGGAACCCAAGTAGTGTTGGAGGTTTCAAATACTGTATCAAGTGTGGTACTTTGTAAATGAAGTAGCGTTGCTTATGTTTCTGGCTTTTAACATCCTGATTTTTTTTTTTTATTATTATTATTTAAAATAAAGTTTTCTTCTGAACTTCTATGGCTGCTCCGATATTCCTGAACAAAATCATGTTTTTTTTTTCCTTTACTAAGCACGGATATTTCTAGCTGACAATGGCAGACTATTAACATAACAACAGAGACAAAGTGTCTTTGTGTTGAAGTGCTAAGTTCACCATGATACTCAACAAAGTGTGAAAACTGCCTGAGAGAACATTAACATCTTAGCTTTTATTGTTATGAAACACAAAAAAAGGTTTTAGCTCTTGCACACAGTCAACAGGCAGTGATTAAAATAAAGAGTGATACAAATATAGAAAGTAACATTTCACAACTAAGGTGTCCAAAAATGTCATAATTTGCTCTAACTATTGTTGCCAAACATTCTGTTAGTGTCATGCAAACCTGTGTTATTAATCCAACATCCAAACTGGGCGATTCTTTCAATGTATCAAGATTTCCACTGCAGTGACACAGTTGTTACTTTTGTGTAATCTCAAATTGAAAACTGTTTTTACTTGTTGTTCTACTTTGGAATGTAATGTCTTTAAATTTTTTGGAATTCAAGTTTTATTATAAAGTTTTCTATTTTATAAACAACATAATGCAACATTACAAGAGCAATTGACAAAGCAAACAAACAAAACAGACAGGCAGTCTTAAAGAGGAAGGGGAAAGGGTAAAAAAAACACTTTAAACACAAACACAAATAAATAAGTGTAAATAACCTAAAATAGTACACAAGTTCAACATATATGAAGAAGCATACTTAAGACAGGAATATTTTCAGTCTGTCATGTGCCTTTCTTTGTGTAGATTTTAAAAAAAAAGACCAGACTTAATAAAACTGTCATCTAGTTCGGCTTGTTTCAACATAATGAATTTTGGAGGAAAAAATAATACAGTTGTCTTACATCACTGGCTCAGTTTCATCCAGGATTTTATTTAGGACTAAATGTTTTGTTTTTTTGAATTGCAGCTTTGTGAGGTATCATTACTCTGCACCTGCAGCTTCAGATACGTTTGTGGTTGACAAATTACAGTCATTCTAGTATATTTGTTACTTTGGCCTTTACAGTTACAGTCATGTGAGAACCATCTCTCTCTCTCACACACACACACACACACACACACAGTAGGCCCAGTCAGGTGACGAAATAGGTGGAGTTTTCCCAACTCGGTCATTTGCAATGGAGATAGTTTAGCAGCACGGTTTTAACACATATCCGCTGTTGGATGGGTTTGCTTTGAGGATGACTCTGCGCATTCATCCCGGTCGTAAAGCCGAGCTGAGCCGTGCAGCCCAGGGCGCACAGAGCAGCTGAGCCGTTTCCTACTCGATTCTGATGCTGATGGCCTCGTTAAGGCGACTATTACCTCTTTTCTCTGCGGGCTGCGGGGTGCCCCACCACGGCCATTTTCATGGTCACACCACCCGCGGGCATCCAGAGGTGGCAAACTAAACGAACCCGCGGGGGATTGAGGAGGGAAACACTTTGTTTCTTATCACGGGCTAGGCGTGGTGTTAAAAGTCCCAAGAACATCCCACCTCCTGCTGAGATGCTGCTGTACGATTTGTAATATCAGATGATTAAAATATCAAGGTTTCACTTTGACCTCATATAAACGTATTCATCAAATAATTGATTTTTGCATGTCACACACAGGTTCACACACATACATACATGTACTTATGGTAGACACCAACCATTGTGTGCTGCGGGAGTACAAAAAGATACTTAAAAATAATACTATAAAGATTTTCGTCATGTGTAGAGCCAGTACTCATCACTGACTGCATTAATACAAAGATATGTACCCTTTGAATCAGTAAGCTTTCATTTCATTTTCTTTATTATTTTGGAGATTTTGATTTATTTGATGTAATTGTGTGTTGGCACGCACTCTAAATGTTTGTCAGCTGAAAGTAAATGCATTAAATCTTTCCACATTTGCTAAAATCCAACAAATTATGAGTTTATATCTAGAAACTGGGCTTTTTTGCATGGTTAGGCCGTGCGCAGCGCACTTCAAGACTCCCCGAGCCCCCCACCCCAACCCAACCCCGCCACCTGTGTGTTCGCCTTCCCGGGCACCCTGCCGTGAGGGGCCACTCTGATAGGTCCAGAGGGTTAATGGGACTGGCCTGTAGGGCAGCAGTCTCCCAATATATAAAGCCTCCGCTTTCATTCGCACAGCAAACGAAGAAAAAGACAGTTAAAGCGCTTTTACGCACGAAGAAGGGGCTTTTGGTTTTTACGCACAACGAGCCATTAATGTCTGTTTGGCACAGTTGAGTTTTTACGCGTTTCTGAACTTTCTACGTATGACTATGACGCTCTCCAGTGAGTTTGAAGCTTCACAACACGCTGCTCTGCCTCTAGACGAGGATGAGATTGACATAGTGGGCGAGGACGAGCCTACACACAGGCGTTTATATCTCTCCACGGATCCCGGCTCCTCAGCAGAATCTGGCGCTGAATTTGACTCCTCTGAGCCGGACTCCTCGGGAGAAAGCGAGAACAGCTTCTGCGCAGACGCCCCGCCGTCCAGGAAAGCCCAGAGCAGCTCAGTGAAGCCCCCTTACTCTTACATCGCCCTCATCACCATGGCCATCCTGCAGAGCCCGATGAAGAAGCTGACCCTGAGCGGCATCTGCGATTTCATCAGCAACAAGTTCCCCTACTACAGAGACAAGTTTCCCGCCTGGCAGAACTCCATCAGGCACAACCTCTCCCTCAATGACTGCTTCATCAAGATCCCGAGGGAACCTGGGAACCCGGGCAAAGGGAACTACTGGTCTCTGGACCCTGCGTCAGAGGACATGTTCGACAACGGCAGCTTCCTGAGGAGGAGGAAGCGCTTCAAGAGGAACCATCCCGAGCTGGGCAAAGACGGACTTATGTTTTACTCCAACTTCAGCTACCGGCCATACGGGCAGCCATATTGCGTGCAGGGCCAGTTAAGCCCTCCGCCCGCTGCTCCTCTCCGCTACATGCCCCTGCAGGAGAGCATCATGATGCCTCCATCGTCCTATCACCTCGTACCACAAACTCAGGTGAAGAGCAGCGGGCCTAAAGACTTAAGAGCTGAGCCAAAGCCAAAGTGCTCCTTCAGCATCGACAGCATCATGAGCAAACCCTCTCCGAACCCAACCCCACAGCAGAGCCGGCACAGCGCTCTTGGTTACGGTCATCTCATGTCGGGCCCCGCTGCCTGTTTGGTCCCGACGCTCTTGCAGGCTCCCAGGACTCCTTTCTGCCCTCCTGCCATGCTGAGCACTGCTCCTTTAATAAACGAGCACCTCAGACTGTCCTACTCTCACTGCTGAAGAGACTTTACAGTGTCCGTCTGTTCCATATGTGAAGACACGTCGGTGTAGCTCATTTCTTAAAGAAATGTTTTTAATTGCATGATATTTATGTGCGTTGACATTCAAAGTTATGTCTTAAAAGAAATCGGTGTAAATAAGATGAGTGGTAATATATATTTGTGAAACTTGCTGCTGCGATGGAGACCCTCAGTTGATGATGAATGTTTTGTTATTATTAATTAATGTGTCAAAATAAATGTCTGGAAAATATCTGATGTTTAAATCTCTCAATTTGGTTTCATAAAACCAATATTTTTGTGCAGTTTGTACATCTGATATCAATGCTTGCTTTTCTATATTATGCAGTCAAAAATATGTGACTTTTATTTTCCTTGAGATGATGCATCAGGTGTCTCAGCTTGTGGAAGGTTTCAAAAGAAAGGCACGTTTTAAACAGAAAACAGTTTACAAAGTAATTCTCTCACAAATTCACGATATGTCTATTATTAAAGGGACTACTAGACAGAAATTAGTTCCTAAAGTGAAACTGCTCACAACAAGGTCTGTGGATCATCTTGAGTAAAAGGGTCGTGATTTCTTTAAAGAGGCATGGATATTAAGTTTTAAAAATGTATTTTTAATGTTTTAGTGAGTGTCTTCTAGTTCCATTATATTTGAGAGAAGGCAGACATCTCTACAAGAGATATTCCCAAAACTTACCAACTCACACCAAAATAATCTATGGATAAACAGCATAAAACATCATATCATATCATATGTAGCATTATCATGATCCCATATACCAAGCTTTGTCTACGGGGAGGTCCATTGTCTCAGATTTTGGAAACTCCTGCCTTAACATGTTGATGTGTAAGAGAAGCATATAAGTATGTGCCTGTCGCAACCACCATTATTCAATTTTTTTTTTTTAAATTTAAATTGTATTGTTTTTTTCCCTTTAGGAAAGGAACGGCGTAAATTAATAAGTACAAAAGACAAATAAATAATACTAATAACGTCACTGATACTGCACCAGTTCTTGAAGGAGTAAGTGACCGATTGTACAGTTCAAATCAAACAGAAAACTACATGTGGCACAGCCCATGAAAGGAATTCCCACTCTTTCCACCGGTACATTAATTAATTAAAAAATAAATATTTATTGCATCGATTAAACAAGAGACATACACGCAAAAAAAAAAAAAGCTCATAAGTATAGCGTCTGGCCCCAATGACATGTTTTCCCCTTTTTATAAGATAAGACAAACTGAGTCCAGACAAGAAAATGTAATTATTTACGGGTATCATGACTAATTTTCTCAAAATTAATGGTTTTAATTACGAATCAAAACTTAATTTGCAACACAAAAGAAACACCTGTTCAGTTATTATTTAGGGGGTTTTTTTGTTACGGAATTGCACATCGTAAGGCTTCTTCTACATACATAAAAAAAAAGTTCAGTTCTTTCTTTCTGCCTCAAGAGCGCACTGTTTACCAAATAGTGGAGCAGTCTGATGCTGGCTTCTTGTGAAGGCCTTCCCTACTTGTGTAATGAGGATTCCAAGCTAATAATTACAATGTCACTGAATCTTTTCCTTAATGCATTTAAAAGCTTAATACCAAAAATATATGCAAAGAAACTGTAGCAGGAAGAGAGATCTGGATAAGAAGATTCTGAAATCCATGTTTTCGCAAATGATAAGGAAAACTTTATTAGGGAGTGAAGTCATGTCATTTCCCACTTTTAACCTCGTGTACAGTCACTACACTACTCCTGCCTTCATACCGGGCACAGAGCGGACAGCAGCTCAGACACAGGCAGTGTCCGGTTGCAGGCCGGTCCCCGACACAATTCCCCTCCGCCATCAGTCAAAGGTCTATTTTTGGCCGCAGGGAGGCTCAGCTGATTGTGGGCCTTGAAGATTTCAGGCCCTCCCTGATTTTTTTTTCTTGTAGTCAGTTGTGCAGGCTTATTTGGAAAAGAGGGAGTTGTCCAGCAGCAGAGCAGTTTAGCTGAATATTCAGCTCAGTAGTGAGGGATGCAGCTCTCCAGGCTGTGAGGTGAGGACAGTTTGGGCTGTCAATTCATCCATCTCTGTGGGGCTGCTGTCACTGCTCTCCTCCCAGCTGTAACCTCTACTTTTCCTCTGTGGACGGATACCACCAGAAGCAAACTTCTTCACTAACTTCAGATAGTTTTTTATTTATTTTTATTCTTTATTTTTTTGGCGTCCTCCCCTTAAGGGAATCCCGGCGAGGAGGATGGAGACGAGCCCCATCCCGGTGGTGACGGTCCAGACCGCCCCGTTCGACGACCAGCGGCCCGGGACCAGCGGGCTGCGGAGGAAGACGGCGGTGTTCGAGGGCAAGAAGAACTACCTGCAGAACTACATCCAGAGCCTGCTGTCCTCCATCGACCTGCGGGACAGACAGGGCTGCACCATGGTGGTAGGCAGCGACGGCCGGTACTTCAGCCGAGTTGCCATCGAGGTGATAGTGCAGATGGCAGCTGCCAACGGGGTAAGATGGGCAGGTGGGGGGTAACAACAGTCTGAACATGCATTTATTGCACTACATCTACATATTGGAAACACTTCTGACCATGAATGAGATTAATATTATTTAAGTAAAATTAATCTAAAATGTGTATCTTCAGAAAAGTCATCATTAAAGGAATCCTAAAAGTGAACTTGCCAAGAATGATTATGAAAGTTTTACTTAGAGAAGTGATCACATTTTGGATGCTGTAACCCAGTGGTTCCCAACCTGGGGGTTGGCAGCCCCACAAGCTGTCACAATGTGAATCCAAAGGATCACAAGTAGAGCTCGACTGATGTGGGATTTTTGTGCAGACAATTGGTCATTTCAACTTGCAGTACACAGGAGTTGCTGGTGCATCGCTGCCTGGATGTTTTAACAGGATAGTTCTGGTTCACACAGTAACACAAACAAACCAGCGGGCAGACCAGAAACTCCTGTGTTCTGCAAGGTAAAATGACTCTGTTCATGGAGTCTGGTTCACATGGAGAGAGCTGTTGCAGCTTGTTGCTGACCCTGACAGCAGTACATCGCTTAGCTTCTGTGCTGGTAGTCCTCTCTGCTTCTCCAAACGGGGGGCGTGCCAACCACCGTCTAGTATAGGTTATACACTGACTATCAATAAGTACTTCATACAACCCCACTGCAAATAATATGAACTATTATGGGGAAGCATTGCCATAATCCAGTGGTTCTTAACTTTTTTGGGCCAGGGCTCCCCTATCCTTTATCCAGGTCCCTCCTGTCCCCCATCAAATAAAATTTAGGTTAATTGTCTTCCCTTGATATTAATGTTAATTATTATTCTGTGTTACATCAATGTCAAATAACAGGGTTTATTCAGCTGGACAACTGGAGTCAATTAGTCATTTTTAATTTCCACAAGAGCAAAAAAAAATCGACTTGAAGAGAAATTCTATTTATGAGTGCTGCAACAGTTAGAAATTTGACTTTCAAGCTTTAATTAGGTCTTGTTTTAGATCACAAACAGCAGCCAGTCAGAAATGTCAAAGAAGACGCATTGGAGCTACTATAAGCCAGGCAAGAACAGTGTGTAGGTGACGCATTTACTCAGCAGAAACTTTTACACCACGTTAGTAGGACTTTGTGTTTTTCTCTGGCAAAATGTTGAATCAGAATTTTATAATTGTATTACATATTCAGATATTGCATTACACAGTTGGTCCACATTTGTTTAGCATTATGATCCTGGCGGACATATCACGTTCAGCTCACGCAATTATTCCTCATACAGTCTGAAGCATGAGTTTCAGTCCTAATCTGCAGCATTAACACATGCAAACTTGTCACCCATCCAAAATGTGTCTGAACTCTTTCAGTGTCAGCAGCAGATAAATGAAAAGAGGAAGACAGAGTGAGAGAGAGGAGGGAAAAATCCCCACAGCTCACTTTGAAATGCTTGCTCTGAGATCTTTGTGATTGGTTTGGACTCGCTCCAAAGGAAAATCTGAAGGGAATATAATTTGTTTTTGAGATCAGTTCGTTTTTTTTTTCTGCTGGCCCAGCCAAATGTCTCTTGATGTCAGTCTTATCAGCACTTCCATCCATCCTGCTCTATTTTCCTGCCTACGTTGGTTGTTCCCCCCTCTCACTCTTGCTGTTTCACCTCTCCTGAACCAAACTTTGTGCTTTGGGGATCCCCTGTCAGATGGCAGTGAACCAGAGGCAACACTTGAAAATAGCCCACTCACTACATGGACAACCCCTCTTACGTTAGTTACTGAATAAAATATAAATAACAGATTGCCTTACACACATTCTTAGGTTGTTATGCAGACTAAATACAGTATCTTGCAGGCTAAATGCATTTTAACAAGTACATTTCTATGCTTTCCCCTCACTTTCCTTGTCTATCTTTATATACACATGCAACATGCCGGATGTTAGGAGGATACACTGACGTCAGGAGAATAAATTCCTCTCCAGTGAGGACACTTTTATTTAGAATAGCTGATATGCAGGGGAATTATGGGATGCTAGTGGTATTACCGCTTTAAAAGTAGCATACACATTATAAATAGAGAGTGCGGCTCTGTAATTTAGGCACACTCTTGGGGCAGATCATTTGCTGTTTAAAGCCAGCTGTCAATTAGTCACCTGTAGAATGATGAGATGCTGTAGGCCAAGTGTTGCTTTCAGGGCCAGTTAGACTGATGGGCTCTTAAACTTTTTCAGACCAGGGTAGATCAAATTTAGAGAGTTTTTTGTGTTTGTTTCCACAGTGAGCTCAAGAAACTCCTACCTGACACATTGTCTGCTTTATTCTTCTTGTAGATGGTCACTTTTCACACATTTTTCAGCAAAACCTGATCTTATTTATACAGCATTGAGGAAACATCAAAAAACAGCCGCGAAAGAGACTAGAGCCCTAAAATTTCATCTCATTAGACAACTCTAGCTTATCAGACAGCATTATCCTGGATTGATGTCCAACTGACATTGCTCCAAAAAGGAAAAATAGAGTCTGCATGCTAGATAACAAGGTGGGACCAAGAAATTGTTTTTGCACTCAAGTCCCAATTTAAAACAGGAGAGTCCTGAGTCAAGTCCCATTTCAAGACTGGCAAGTCACAAGTCGGTCCTGATCCCAAATCCTCAATTTGAGATTTGAGTCGTAAACATGACATGATGCAACAGTGAGTTTTCTGCCTTTCTTAGCTGTTAAGCTAATGTTAGCTAAGCATTAGTTAGCATTAGCATAAGTATGTACTAGTAGTAGTATTAGTATGTTTATTAGATTGTTTTATTAGCCTCAACTTAACATTCCTTGCGCAATTTCAAATGTTGAACAACATACCACAGAATCCTGAGATGGTTATGATGAAATCCATGTTGGACACGCTCCAATCACAGCATTGCAAGATGTTAAATCTGCACCATATCTTATCTCCAGATTGGGACCACTTTGATACTATCAGAAAATTGAGTTAAGATTTTGTTTTTATGCGTGCTTCAATGACAAAGACTTATGATATGTAAAAGATTTAGTCATATTTGAGTGAAATAGTCCACATATTCCAATATATTTTATTCAATATACAGGTATATGCAATATTAGATGTATCTGGACACAGTATGAGGCAAATGCTGGCTTATTATTTAACATACTGTAGTATAAAATATATCTCCAGATATGATCCAGATTCTTATATACCTTTTGTAGGTATAGATACCTCTATTTTTTTTATTTTTTGTACTTCTGTCCAACACCTAGTATTTATCAGGTTTAGATGTGTGTGCTTTTGTAAATTTTTTGCGCAACTGACATTGGTCCTCATTAACTGCTATTTGTGCTGTGCAGATTGGTCGTCTAGTAATCGGGCACAACGGTCTCCTCTCCACCCCTGCTGTTTCCTGCATCATCAGGAAGATCAAGGCCATAGGTGGGATCATCCTCACAGCGAGTCACAACCCCGGAGGCCCCGGTGGAGACTTTGGGATCAAGTTCAATGTGGCAAATGGAGGTGAGGACTGAAAAAAACTGCTTATTTTCTCCTTTTTTTCACCAGTTGCTTCCTTCTATTGAGAGTGTTTTTAGTCAAAGGTAGGGGTTTGAAGCCATTTGTAAAGTCAGGGATGTTTTGTACTTTGCGTGGTAGGCCCGTCTACAGACACAGTGATGGAGAGGATCCACCAGGTGAGCAGGACGCTCGAGGAGTACGCCATCTGCCCTGATCTCCGCATTGACCTGTCCAGGCTGGGAAGACAAGAATTTGACCTGGAGAACAAGTTCAAACCTTTCAGAGGTACAATAATCACTGAGTCCTCTGGTGCTAATAAGCTGCAGTAGGCAATTTGAACATACACAGTGCAAAACCTTCCACCTCTCTCTCTGCTGCTCCATGTCACTGCACTGATCACCTCCCACCAAATGATGCACCAAACATGCACACACATTTGGCAGATACATTAAAATAAAATATTGATTACAGTTATAACAATTATAAAACAAATCTAAAAGTATGAAGTTCAAATAAAGTAGAGAACTACACATGAAATATTCAGTGCTCCAAACAAGATATATTAAGTCGTCTCAGTACCAAGGATCTTCCTATTTTTAATGCACAAATGCATACAGTATGACAAGCACGTTACCATCTGGCACTAATTTCTCTTGTGTTTCTAGTGGAGATCGTAGACTCAGTTGAGGTGTATCTACAACTTCTGCGAAACATCTTCGACTTTAGTGCCATTAAAAGTCTTCTCACAGGACCAAACCAGCTCAAGATACACATAGATGCCATGAATGGAGGTGAGACTATTCATCATCTACCGTATACAGCCCCTGAGCTGTTGTTAATGTTATTGGAGATTAAATTGCTCACGTTTTTCCTCTCCTGTCCCCTACTCTTCTATCCTCATGTTGCGTAACAGTGATGGGCCCGTATGTACGTAGGATCCTGTGCGATGAGCTGGGAGCTCCTGCTAACTCCGCTGTCAACTGTGTCCCTCTGGAGGACTTTGGTGGCCGGCCTCCAGAGCCCAACCTGACCTACGCCACCTCTCTGGTGGACGCCATGAAAGGTGGTGACTTTGGATTTGGAGCTGCGTTTGATGCAGATGGGGTAAGACATCTGATGTGTGTGTTAAAGTCCTCCTGTGCTCAAAAAAGTTTTTGTAATTGTTGCTTCATCTGGACGTTAGCTTTAACTGGACAGAATGATGTGTATGTTGAGCCAATCATGGTCCAGCATTACACATGTATGATATCGAAGCCTCCAGTGCACAAATACTGTGAGTGAAACTCAGTGATGTAGGAGACATCTTGTGTCCGAGAGTTAAACTTTTAAAATCTCTGAATGTTTGCATATTCAGAGATTCTGAATTTTTAATGAGAGAGAAAGAGGAGTAGTGCTTTTAAGTCTTTAATCATCATGAGACACAACTTATTGTCAAAAGCAGACATGTTTTATGTCTTAAAACATGCCTGGATGGGGTCTTTAATGTTTTCATAGCTTATTGAGCATTTATACATCAAATTCCCTTTGTTCTCTTGGTATAATCACTGTTAAATAAGTGTGATACGAGGGGGAAATATAATTTATTATTGTATGTATGTATGTACATACTGAATACATTTTGTTTGTTTTGTTTGTTTATTTATTTAGCACACATCAGATATTAATGGTGCAGGGAGGGAACGAAGCCCAATGGGCTTGTACAGGAGTTCCACCCCTTTCAATAATTACAATCAATTTAATTTATAAGGCTAAAAATACATAAAATCAATAGTACTGCCAGAGACACTTTACATAAATACAAACATTGTTTTTAATCTATGTCACTGTACAATACTCTGAATTAACCTCTTCAACCCAGTTTAACCCGCTGGTGTTCTTTTTTTCATGTTGCTTTCATGTAGAAAATGAGTTTTCAAAAAGATAAAAACTAAACGGGATAAAATTAAAAATGATAATTAAATGCTTTTTCCTGTGAAACAGCTGCAGAAACAAACACAGATGTGTAGCTGACAGAAAACATTTTGCTTGATAGATGTTTTTCTTCTGTGAAGAAGTTGGGAGTCAGAGGTGATTTTCTTGAAGGCGTCTCACTTCAAAGCTTTAGCGCTCATTTACAGCCCTGTCACTTGTTTTGTGCCATAAAGCAAGGGTTCTTTCTGACATAAATTAATACATTTTAAGTGTTGTTTGGTGGAAAGTCCTGCGTATTCTGATACAATAAAATGTGTGGAAGAGGCTGGAAGAGGTTTATAATATTTGTTGGTTTAATGTGTTTATGCACATTAGCATTGTAACACTTTAATTGTGTTAACTAGTTTAATAGATACAATACTTAGATACTACAGGATATCCTGGGTCACGATAGGTCACTCAGCAATACATTCATCAATTCAGTCAAAACCTTTAAAAAAAACAAAAACAAATTATGCTTAAATTTCTATAATTTAGACGCCACCCATAGATACCAGAGGGAGTCTTTTTTTATTATTTGTTTTTGTTTGCTCATTGATAGCAGGAAGAGGCAATGAAGACTGAATAATACTGTATCCATGATGATCCAACAAGCAGTTCACTTTTTCCACAATGTCATCCAATAGTCATTTCTACTGTATACACACACACACACACACACACACACACACACACACACACCCTTGGCTGAGTAAATTAGCTTAGCATCAGGAGAATTATGTCATATCTGCTCTGTTTCTCCCACCAGGATCGGTATCTTCACAGTCATTAGCACCAGCGGTTGTAATCTTACTGGGTTTCTTTTTCAGGATCAATGTTACATAATACTATAACCAATATCTTCCAAACTCTAAACAGTAATTGTGGCAATTAATCTGAATTTGATGCCAACCAATATATGTGTGCGACGATTAGCTGGATACATTTACAGTCATAATGTATTGGAAAAAATATATTTCATGCGGCATATTTTTTAGCATTAATCACAAATTCGTTCTCCCAAAGTGTAAGGCTGGCTTTATTCCATGTTTTTTTTCTCATTGTCAACAATTCCATGAAAAGACCAAAACCAACATTATGTGTTTCTCATGGTTCAAACTTCCCTCTTCTGTCTGTGGCACTGGTCCCCAAGTCTGGGAAAAGTCTGTAATGAATTAAGACTAAGTCTTTTGTGTGTTAATAATCTTACAGCCTATCAGATTTATCTTTGACCCCCAGGTTAGGAATCACTGGTGTATTGCCTTTAGCCGCCAGCCCATTCATTCCATTCATTACTGTTTCCAGTTATTGATAACAACTTAAAGTGTCTATGACACAAACTCAGACGATCACCAACCCTCTCCTTTGATATCACCTATATGATAAGTGATAAATCAAATTTAGTCTGTTTGCAGTTTTCTTTACATTATTATCTAATAACAAGTTGCATGCGCTGATCATAATGTACTTTCTGTTGTGCTGTTTTCAGGACCGGTACATGATCCTCGGAGAAAATGGCTTCTTTGTGAACCCATCAGACTCAGTGGCCATCATGGCTGCCAACCTCTCCACCGTCCCGTACTTCAGACAGCAGGGAGTCAGAGGCTTTGCCAGGAGTATGGCCACCAGCACCGCCCTTGACAGGTACAACACACACACGCTAACACACTTCTACACATACATACACACACTCAGTAGATCTCAGGGGTTTTTTCCTTTTCTCGTCACAACCTCTGTCCACAAACTCCTGCAGCAGCCCAATCTCTGGAGAGGGATGAGAACCTCATATAAAGACTCACCCACTATGAATAAGACTGTGAGATCACATACTGTACGCACCCCCCAACACACACACACACACACACTTTTACTCACCACCTATAAATACTGTCCGTTATGTAAGACGAGAGCTGAGCAGAGGGTGCTGAGTGAGAGGATGTGATCACAGCTAAAGTCATCCCCATTAGCATTGTTCCAGTAGGAGGGATCCCTGCACTGCACCCCACTGAGGATTCAGTGTGTCATTTAATACAAAGAAGGACCCAGAAAAGATCAACTATAGTTAGTTCAGCTTATATTTCAACAGAGTATTGTCTTCAGAATATATGATAGATTCAGTGTCTTGTTCTTGGTAGTTTTCTCCAATGAGTTTTCTTTTTTTCTTTTTTTTTTAAATTCTGTTTTTATTAGGGAGGTCATTCACAGTCTCGGTTTACAAGGCTTTTAGGTACATAAATCACTTGTACATAAATACATAATAATACAAACATAACCCAAATGATGGTGTTAACTTAGTCAAAATAAAGCTTTCTCCCTTCCATTTTACTGTTAGTAACTGTGAACAGTTGAACAAAAAAACAAAGAATGTCACACACCAATGAGTTTTCTTTATTATTCTATCTACTGTAATAAGTCATTGTTTTTAAACATTTCTTTTCTTACGTCATTGAGAATATACCAAATAGAAGTACTGTACGTATTGCATTATCAAAAGTACATTTTGGGGGAAAATATTCATGATTTTCATCAGCATATCAGGCAGAATTATCATAGTGTGCATACTTGTTGAATAACGACACTTCATTGTCACCACCCCTCAGTATCTCATTCTAACGCATAAGGTAACCTACCCAGCTGTATTTTGGGTAAGTTTTTAGCCACCAAAACTAGTTTAAGTCACATGACATAGCTTAGGCAAGTTGCAACACCAAAGTTAGATAATGCAAATCATGTAATGCACTTAATGTTGTATATCTTTAAAATTCAATGTTTCTGTTTCACATAGCACACAAACCCCGGTCTCCTGGGTGAAAGTCCTGTGTTTGTTTGAGCCATCCATCCACTCTAACTCCTCCATACTTGGGCTCCCTCTTGATACTATGTCAAAAGCCTGCTGTATCTCATACAGCAGCTAAAGGGTACTTAGTGTGTCTGTATGAGTTGCTGAGGGTCGTGACAAACATCGATATTTGACCACTGGGAGGGAGAATGGGCTGAATATTGGCAGCCGTGGACTTCGATAACAGAATGGCTAAGGTTAGGCAACTGATATCACCTGGTTAGACTTTTTTTTTTAAAGACATTTTTACAAAATTTCCAATTATTCTGATGGTGCAAGTTTGTGTGAATTGTATATGAATGAAACAGTATGTGATCATCACATTATTTCCTCTTTCATTATTGAACACTGCCAGGAAACAGACAGTAAATCACTAATCACACTAGCTGCATGTGAACAGGATTCATAGGCCAACACAGAAAGGGCCTGTTTGTGTGCACATGCTTGATTGTGTGTGTGTGCATATGTGTGAGTGAGTGAATGTGTGCATTAGTATGTGTTAGCACTGGCAGACATTAAAAGGAAGTGACCTCACTGCCAATCATCTAATCTCTCTGGGCTTCACAGTTAAAAAGAAGAAGTGATGCTTAGATATATGAAGTGTTACATCACAAGAGTTATTGGCCGTCTTCGTTAGTGCAGAGACTCCTACACACACTCAGGCATGCACACACACTGACACACACATACGTATCACTTGGACACTGTTGTGTGGTGTCGCACGGCTCCTTGCCTCAGGCTGTGTCTTATGATGTTGAACTGTGATAATCAGACTGAAAGAACTGCTTGAAAGTTTTTCACACACACACACACACACACACACACACACACACACTGAGTGAGCCCTGAAACACAAATGTAACATGTCCCACTGCAGCCCCGATCCATAGGCCTCTCATACTGCACACACACACCTACTGTAGATAAATGGCCTTTTCATTAGTTACTATGAAAAATATCTCCTTCATCTTTGTCTGTTTTCTCAGCATTTGCCTTTTTGTACTGATGATAGCATAAATTTAATTTCCTGTGCAATCTGAGAGTTAGAATTACCTTACAGTATGATGTCTATTGAAGATAAAACCTAAACTTCAGATAGTATCAAGCTCTGGGCTTTTGAAGAGCAGAGAAAAATTACATTATATAAGATTTTCATTTTCTCCCATTAAACCCAAATTTCACTAGCATACTCTTGGGTATGTGGTCTGATACAGTAACAATAAACTATTTGTCTTAACTTTTAAAAAAGTAGTGTCTCTGCTGCCTTAAATTTTAATTTTAACTTTAAAGGGACAGGATGATTTATGGAAAAAAACATTGTACATCAAGCATCACAAGTCCCATCTAATTCAATTATATTTGAGAGAAGTTAGACATATCAACAGCTAATATCTCCAAAACTCTGCACATCACACTGAAACCGTCTGGACAAGTAACACCAGAGGTAAGAGGAAAAACATGTTTTGTTTTGTTTTGTTTTTTTGAGGTCAACTGTCATTTCATGTCGCAGTGTGAAATCTTAAAATCAGTCCATTATAATCAAGAACAGGAACAACCACAGTCCATGACAGCACACGAACAAACATGCAAACAGACTGACAAAAAACAAAACAAAAACACAAAATATCAATGCATGCTGGGAAGTCTGCTAAGATTTTGATCATGTTTCTTTTGAAACTTAATTTAATGAGTTGCACCAAATTCCTGCATGTTTTTTTGTTGTTGTTTTTAACAGCGTGTGCATAGAACACCTACGTCTTCTATAAACACTTATTGATAATTACTGACATTGTTGCAGGACAGGGTCACTTTGTTCAACTCTTAGCTTCATTAATGCCGCTACTCTCTGGACACATAATGTACATATCTGCATGACAAACTCCAGGAAGTGTTGCAGTACTTTGTTGAGTGGTGTTGGACCCTGGATTCAACCCAAGTGTGGGCCTTTTTAGGAAAGCGAGTGGCCTGTGTGTGTGTGTGTGTCTGCATGCTGAGTGTTTAGACTGAGTAACCCTCCCTGCTGTGTGTTTATGCGTAGTCAAGCAAACTGTGTTATAAAAGCCTTGATAAATGTGACGGTGTGTATACTGTATGTAGTGTGTGTGTCCAGGGAGGGAATGAGGGAAAACAACAGCAGAGAGAAACAAAGAGAATGAATTTGTGTTTAGATGAGTAGAGGATGTTTTGTTGTGCAGTATTTGGATTCAGATGAACAGGAGACCAGAGTTACAGGTGTTAAATCTTTCATACTTTGCGTTGTGTGAGTTGCGTTGCCTGACTGTATGTCTCTGTGCACATGTTCTAAGCGATGGCTGATGCAGGGAGGGAGGGAGGGGTTGGAGGAAGAGAAAGAGGGAGGGAGGTTTTGGTAAAGGAAACATCTGCCTCTCCTTTAACCGTTCCAGGGATGGGAGGATGTAGGGAGAGGAGAGGGCTGATCCGCTGGTGTGCCTGTTACCAGGATGAAGTCCAAGTTCTTGTACTGAGTCGTTGATTAGCGCTGCAAACCAGAGAGGTCAAATGTTTAATGTTGTGCTGTAGCTGAACTGTTTTTTATTGCTGTTGTGTTGGTTACCAGATTGTATTGTTTCTCACAGCTGCCAATGATTGAGCCCTGGTAAGACATGATGTGCTGCTACCACAGGGTGTACTCGCTTTGTATGGATTCATTTTCATCCTACGCACCCTTTGAGCATTGTGGTATTTGTATCATGTGAGTTGAGTGAGAAATAAAAAAATAAACCAAGAAACTATAAACAGAAACGTTGGAGGTTGCAACTCAAAAAAGGGTCAGTTTGGCCTGATTTTGCATCAAAATTGGTCCTGTTAACACCTGGTGTTAAAAATGCTCCCAAGATACATTGAGGACATATTGAGATTTGATCACTCACACCACATTCTGTGGTAGCCTGTACCACATATGGCTACATTCTTTTAGCAGTGTGCACACGAATGTGTCTTGGGCCACAGCGAAGGACTGAAGAAGCCACAACAACAGGAAAAATTGATTCCTCTGGATGGAGTACACAAAAAACATGCTATCTGATTACCATTTGGACCGAAGAGTCCGTGCGATGGAGACTTTGCAGACTTCTTCTTGTCTTCCTTGTCAAACTTCCAAGTCTTCTTGCAGACTAGGCATGATAAGTGGAGTGCTTCCTCCCACCAGCTAAAAGTAACAACGCTTTTGCTCTTCACATGTAGAACAGGCAAGTGAGATCCAAGCCCAAGTGGTCACTTGAGATGAGGGATGTCACTTTTCAATTTGACTTTATATTTTAAGGTCACAATTCTGTTCGATATTTTGATTTAACTGTTTTTTTTTAGTACTGATGGCTATGCCATTGCTACACTATCAAGTCTTGATTTGTTAAGATTAACAGATCATTCTTTTTATGTCCTTTATGGTATCAAGTGCGATATAATGGACGATAAGCTACACTGTGTCATCTTTAAAGCGCTATGCAGGGGTGGAGAGAAAAAAATACCGGGAGAATCGCCTATTCTGCCTATAATTTCGATTACTGAAGTTGAAAGTTCATTTTGATTGACATCCGCTTTAATATTAAAATTGTGACAACCCTAAGAAGAGAGGAAAAGCCTCACCAACAGGCAAAATTGATAACTGTCACTTACAGGTTATTGTGACAAGAAATGCACTTAAAGAATTAAGGATACCTTGTGAAATTTTTCCACTGTTAATTACCTCATGACATCACCGGTGTTGCAGGTTACATCGGACAAGAAAAGATGTGAGCGATGACGTTCACTATCTGAAACGTTAGAGCCCTTAATCTTTAATGTTAGCTCTTTAGATCTGCCATTTACTTGGACAAAAACTAATGCTCAAAGGGTTGGTTCATTATTAAATTTAGTGTTGCAGGTCAATCAAATATCCCCCACACTGACCCGAACAGCTGTAACTGATGTCCACAGACAAGTTGTAATGTTAGCACCTTGTCATGGCTAGCTTGGTTTCGCCAAATAAGGTTTTACACAAATTGGTAATGTCTTGAACTATGGAACACTCACTGTTATGTCTGCCCACACCCCACAGCTGTTTGGCAATGCTGGGGCTCTCTATAGTTGCCCTTGAGGATTACAGTCTGTAGAACCATATCCAGTTGTCAAGAACCTCTGTGATTAGCCTACAGAATACCATGATGACCTTAATTTTATGTAGGATGTTCAACTCCTGGGCACAAAAGAAGATCTGGAATGAATGTCTGTTAAATATCCATCTTAAAACCAACGTCAGCAGCATTTTGTTTAAATCTCACTGCTTTTACTCTGCACTCCAACTCTGCCGCTGCTGCAGACACGTTTAGTTTATAAATGCAATGTAATCTGTGTATGTCCGAACACAGTGTGAGATTGGTAACACCTACAACCACAGCAAGCCTAAAGACCTGCTCCACACTCTTTTGTAATATCCTATTTGTGTAATCTTTTTTCCCCAAACATGAATATACATACCCGTTTGACCACATGCCTCCTGGTAACTGAAGTTCGCTCTGAGGTACATCTACCCTGGTTGGGATTCACTGTTGTATTAGGATGGATTTTAGACATTCGATCTGTTTGAACCCAACACTGTGCCTGTTTTCCCATACCAGACCAGTTTTGGTAGGGCTGTACTTGTGTTCCCATGTAAAGTTGCCAAGATTTAGTTAATCTGTAATGCTGAAAAAAACAAGAAAAACATTTTTTAAAAACCTACTAAGAAAAAACTGTGAAATGCTGTCATCAGGTTCAAATGTTGTATTATACACTAATATTTTGATAGAAGTAAGAGGTATTAGGAAGCCAAGTTAAACATTGACACAACAAGCATACTTTCTCCCTAATATAATATTATAAGATAGGTAAATACATTTTTGACACAGTTTTGGACTTGTTTTGTTCCAGTGTCAGAAAGGTATTTTGATACTGATTCCACAAAACAATATTAGTGACAACTATGACCATTTCCAGAAATCATCTCACCTCTAATTTAAGTTCTTTATGTTCAAGTGTTGGCAGCTATGGCAGCATCTTTAGTGTATTAAACTTATGTGTTGTCCAGTTCAGGTCAAGAAGAACTCACATTTCAAGCCCCAGTAAAGCTCCAGCATACTGCACTTTTTGTCCGAATGCCAGTGTAAAGCTTTTAAGTCAAGGCTGAACTCTTTTCGGGGTGGGGGGTGGGGGGGCAAAGAAAGAGGGCACATGATGCTATGTTTGGGTAAAATATCAAGCCAAGGCCAAAAGTTGGCAATATTTCACTCCACAGATTTAGAGAGACCTCATCACTCACATTATTTCCATGTATTTACTGATGCATAAGGGAGATAGGGTTAGTCAGAAAACAAATGAGATATTGGTTGATTAGTGTGCATGTCTGAGTGTTCATTGCATGCATCAGTTTGCATGTAAGTTTCTAATCCTGAGCTTTGAGCCCAGAGAGTGAGGATGGTGGAAAGTAGACAAAGCTGAGCCTGGATATGATTTCTCTGTCTGTCCTTCACCTTATGGGGGCAAAGCATCCAAAAGTCTAGGGCTTCAGTGTCTTTAAAATGACAGAAAATAGTGCCACTTACCTTTTGCCGGGTAGGGCAAGTGAGTTGCTAGATTTACCAGCCCAACATGACATTTTCCTTACTGTTGAGCCCTACATGGGTCCTCTTCCATGGAGGCTGCCATGTTGCACCATCATGTTTCTCCATTATGGTGTGCTGACTAAGCTCTAGTCAGCAAAGCCTTGTTTTAGAAGAAATACTTCTATGTAGGTAGGCGAGCACTGGCATTAAAATGGCTAAATCTCAGCCGAATAAAAGGTAACCGCTGCTAGCTTGCTTTTGTTTGTACTGTGAGTGACCTAGGAGCTAACTTTTTCAGCGTGTAGGTTGCAACATCGGAAGATGTTATTGTTTCCGGTGGGGACGGGAGTTTTGAAAAGACGTACATTGCAGATGCTGTCAGAAAAAAGCAGCCAGTGACAGACTTATATCCATACTGTACATCTGGTGAGTCAGACTACAGTAGCCCAGAATGGACAAGACAGACATTGGCTCTAGATGCGGCCTTTCTAGTTTTTGGTGTCCGCGATCTGCAGCATCTGCTCACTGAAGCCAGATGCCATTAATCAGTCAATTCTTATATTGAAAATGTGGGTAGTTTCAGAGCACAAATATGCCTTGGTTTAAAAGTCAATGGTGCAGTTGAATTTTGTGCCTTGAACCTGAATTGTAATTGATAAAGGCACTTGACCACACATGTGCTCTTTAAACAAACTCATTACTAGTGTGAGAAAATGGACTTTTATACACTGTAAAGCCTTACAGTTGAGAGGTCACACCTACACATGGGGGGATTACAGCCCCAAATAGAAACCTTCCAAATTTAATCCTCGTGTCTCCACTCATACTCCTGTGCCAGGTTTTTTTTTTTTTCGTTTTGGCAAATGCCTGCAGAGAGAGAGGGGCAGTGTCCACTGAGCCTGGCTGGCCTCAGATTGACAGTGTACTGTATCTTTAAATATGTATGTGTTAGTATTTATCATTGCTTGATAACCATTGTAACAGGCCATGCATGTTTGTTTCTGTGCATGAGGGCAGTGTATATGTTTTTATCAACCCAGGGGTTTATGCCATAGTTCAGTTGAAGCCCAGCTGGTACAATCATCAAACTTGAGAAAACATGATTCTCACTCTTCTCACACTGTTGTGTCCCTACATTTTTTGCAACATTATTTGAAACTGAGCACTGGTAGGGTCAGTTTCAATGTTTTTG
>JAJHUR010099336.1:0-16328 GCA_027495735.1 Lutjanus campechanus | reverse complement strand
TCTTACTCTAACTGCGCACGCTACGCGACCTACTACTCCCCCTTCCCCCTATGTCTGACCTGTGCACGAGTATGAACCGCCCCCCCCGGGCATGAGGGGGTGGACCCATGTTTTGGTGGCTCGGTCCGAGCCACAGATTTACCTGCTGAAATTCAGAGCCCAGGCTGTGTATTGAAACTGGATTTTCTTTCAGCATGCTCTCAGAAGTGACAGCTTGCAGATAGTGAGGAGAAATACAGTGATTTTGACAAAAAGTGCGTCGGATTATGATCGTTAACTATACCTTTAATGAGAGTGAAGTACCTGGATAATACATTTGGAGAACAGTGAGTCAAAGTGCTTCACAAGTAATAGACAACACAAAACAGAGACACAGCAAGAAACCTGACAAAGACATAGCAGCATATTTCAAGATGTCTGAGAAAAGTGCCTTCCATTGCAAAATTAACTGATTACTTTTTGAATTGTATTAGCCTCATAAAATAATCTGCAAACCCAGCCCAGTGATAATCAGGCTAGCTGAAGCTAGA
Organism: Lutjanus campechanus; assembly: GCA_027495735.1. NCBI lineage: Eukaryota > Metazoa > Chordata > Actinopteri > Lutjaniformes > Lutjanidae > Lutjanus > Lutjanus campechanus. Next base: position 15,798 of record JAJHUR010099336.1, on the reverse strand, counting down.
TTTATTAGTTTTAAAACAACTGAAAAATTATGACTCGAAAACACAGGCCCAAGGGCAGTATTTTAGTTGTATATCTTTATGGAAAGGAAACAAGTAGAGTAAGTGAGGTTATAACAACAAAAACACAAAGGTTAAATGTTGGTTAAACTTGGCTGTTCTCCTACAGTTGCTCACATTCCTTCTGGCTGTCTGTATTTCCACAGGTGTACGTTGACTTGTTCCCAAACATTTGATGTAAACTGAGCTCAGCACATATGACAAGACACAACAAAATCATACACAGCATTTTTCTGAATGAAGTACAATCCATAAATCAAATCTTGATTGTCATATTTAGGTCAGAATGGTTAGATTATCTTTAAGTGATGTTGACTCAATGCTGACTCACAGCCATATATTGTGTATGACTTTTTGATTGCTGTTGATTCCCCTTTAAGTCAGATCCCTAGAAGAAAACCTTTCATTCCCATGCAAGTGTCAGAACTTTTTAATTATGTTTGACAATAGATCTTTGGTGCCAGTTCACACTTAATTAACGTCATAAAATGCCCATGAATCATGTCAGGAGCCTTAATCAATGAGGCTCTTATTCAATCTATCACAGTAACCACACTGTGTTGTGGTCCATGGTTATTTCAGGCAAACAAAAGACTTCAGTGCTTGTCATATTGAACTTAAACCACCTACTGGGCTGTTGCTGTAGCAGCCCTCATTCTTTGATGGGTTGAGATGAGACGTGAATCCTCAAGGTTACATGGTAGTCCTTGATTAACCCTTTGCTAAGCCCCTCCTGTGAACAGCAACTGTCCAATCATAGCCTAGCAACCGTAACTAGGATGCCGCAGGCCATCAAGCTTTGCACGTCTCTACAGGTTGAAGCAGTGCGCATGGGTCTCAAATTCAAGTGATACTTTTTTGGAGTGTTTCACCACAATGAAAAGAGCACACAGGTGGGGAATGGATTAAACTTTGTCTTTATCTGCTCAAATGTAAGCTGCAAACGTTAGCATGTTCAGCTACCTAACAACCTAAAATGCTAACTGAGACAATCAAGGCAAAAGTTTTCTATCGTGGCCAGTCCACAGAAAATGTCACCTGCTTGGGAGAGTATATTGGAGGAGATAGAAGAGAAGTTGCTCTCACTGTCGGCATCGGATCTAAATGATGTCTGTGCAGCAATAAGTTTGACCGTGGATGTGAGTGACAGAGACTCAGACCACATTTTGATTTACAGTAACCTGCAAGGTTATACAGGAATTATCGCTCAATGATGCCAAAAATATGTTGCTTACCCCATTTAACTCATGGCTTTTTCTTATGTTGGGGGTCTGAGGAGGAGGATGTTGGCTGGTAGAGAATCAAAATGGCCACCACCACCACCAACAACAACATCTCTTGGGCTGGCTCTGTTAGATCCAAGCCAGATTAGCATAGCTCTTATCCCACCTCTTTCCCTGAAGTGATCATGGTCCAGCTAGTCTTCTTAAGGTCCACTGCACTAATCCAGTCCCTGTCCTTCCTTTTCCCACGTTAACAAAAGGGTATTTCTGTTGTCTGTCATATATTTGTCATTGTTCATCATCCAACTAACGTTTGCTGGGACAGCTAGCTTTGGTCTCAGTATTTTAGCATTAACATTAGATCATGTATGCAGCCTTTAAGTAACTTTACATATTTAAGACACTTAAACAGGATGAAGTTGGACATTGCAGTGGTCGTGCCACTGATTTGACTGACTGCAGACTTGTATACGCTGTTTTCTTCTTACTACCGTCATCAACAACATAAACCTTGAACCCAAATATAATTTTAGCCACCTCTGTATTAGCTGCTTATTGCAAGGACCTCTACTGGTTTGCAGTAGGTTGTCAGGTTTGTATGCATCCCACTAGAAATAAACCAATCATGTTTCAAAAACAATATGTAACTTCTGTCTGTCTAGAAAAATCTAGATATTTTATTAAAAAAATTCAAGTCCTTTTGAGTCAGCTGTCGCAAATCCAAGTCAGATCTGAAGTCATAAATTCCAAGTTGAGTCTTTTATCAGTGTTTGTCAAGAAAGTCTCAAGTCCTCAAAATTGAGTCCAATCATGGTGACTCAAGTCCCCCATCTCTGCTGAGTACTCATTTAATAATAACTTTCAATGTGAAGATCAGTGTGTTGATGGGCGTTGCAGTGGTACTGACCCCATTGCAGGATTATCTCTAGTTCATGTCTTTAATTCAGAACATATGGGCCATCCACGTTGAAAACTATAAAAATATAATTTTAAAAAATGTTCAAGTGAATGACAGCATGTAACCGGTAGTGGTAGGACACAACTGAAGCACACATACTGTAAGACCAGGAACAATTGGTAAATTGTGGTTGATACCAGGCAGAGAATTGAGATGCCAGCAGGTGAGTACTCACAGGACACACACACAAAGGCATGTGTGGCGACATGGTGAAAGTCAACCACAGGTAAGCTGACGGGAACACTCACACTGTTGCGTCATCATTGGATGGTAACACCAAGCAGCCACAGTCAAACGCCATCCACTTGAGTAAGAACTATGGGTGTAAGGATTCACTCATGCATCAGATGCATTGGGTTTTAATGTGTCAGATGTGAATGCATCGGTTCAGACGGCCTATATCGGTAAAAAAAATTGAATTGGAAAAAAATCTACGCTGCACTAGTGTATCGATACATTTCATTACGATTTGTTTCATTTTTGGCATTAATGACCCGCCACTGTCCTCTGTTTTCTGTGCCTGCACTGCTCACTGGATGCCCGCTGCTTCCCCACACTAATCAAAACCACAGCACTCTTCATATGAAACAGAGCAGCATGTAATCTTACTACAAAAATGCATTTTAAACAGTTTTTAAGTTTGTTAACAGATTCTAGTTAAGACTACAGTATCTCATTTACACATGAGATTCCTAATAAGATGTTAACACCACTACAATGTCCCCTTCTCTCTGTCTCCCCTCTTACTGGATTTAGTAAAACTATCAGGATTTCTTTTTACAACCAATAAGCACCCTAAAAATATAGCATCAATTAAATCAAAATGTGAAGATTCACACATAACATTGTCTTGTATTTTATCATATAGTATTGTATGGTGACAGGGCTGAATCGAATCATACCAAATTGTTGGCTATTTAGAAATTTCTAAGATTTATCTCATCGGTGGAATTGGTCTCAGTCAGTGAGATACACACCCCTAGTAAGAACAATTTTAAAAACAATATTTTTATAGGTATAGTGGCATGTAGGGGTGAAACTGCCCGGGAAGAAATTCCAGATGTCAACGATAAACAATTTTTTTAATGTTCGAGGGAAGGGGGGAGTCTGACCTGTGGTTCAGTTCAGATGCCCTGGAACTCAACAGGTGGCTGAAACATTACACTTAAGATATTACCTTTGTTGACAGGAGGATGGATGACATTGCTGTACACATGGTTCACGTGGCACACTGGAATGTGTGCCTGTGTGAGAAAAACATGCATGCTTAATATTGTGATAGTGAGTGAGACCACGATGCATAAAAAATACATGTGCTCTGTGGTTGGTTGTGAGCTATAAACATCCATGTACCTGTAATTTAATCTTAATGTATATTTTTGCTAACTGTTGCCAGTTTCCTTGCTGTGGTAAAGTATTTGTCCAACACATCTGTGCATCATTTTATGAGCGAGCTTTCCTGCTCATCTCTTGACGTGAACTTGTAATGGATGTGGTTGAGGTTGAGGTTGAGGTTGAAAGTTTGGAGTGAGAAGTGGGAGGCTAAATAAATAAAGCTGCAGAGGTAAAGATGAACACTGTAATTCTGCGTGAAGATGAGTTGCTGTCCTTCTTCAACATGTACAGTTTGACTTATTTTCTTGACTGTATGATGTCGACTGAAACAATACAATGACAAATTACAGAGTGATTTATAGTATATTTGAAGTTATTACCTCAAATCACCCCACCAGTGAAATAGTAGTAAATAAAAACTGATTTTAGAAGTTGAATATAAACTAAAACTGGGGCCACTGAAGCCAATGACATAAAGTTTTATGATATAAGCTTGCACATGTTTCAGTGTGCTCCAGTGTTGCTGTGACGAAAGCTGTCTAACTGCATTTATTCCCAGGAATATTTCTTCACAGATCTCCACTTTTGTTCCTGGAAATACACCAAAGAAAATGAAGCAAAGTCCCATATCCTGCTGGGTTAACATCTCTGTGTGAAATTATTTATATATTTATGATTAGTGTACATGATGTGTCATGATACTTGTTTGTCTCTTGAGACAAGTAATGTTATAGAAGATGTACTGACCCTACCTTGTGTTTGAGGTTAAAATTACACTACATGTTTTTTTTTTTACTGCATTCCAGTACATCTAGAGAACACAGACTCTAAGTGCTTCACAAGTAACTGACAATAAAGAAAAGATAAGACAGAGCAAGAAACAAAAGCAGCATATTCCAGAGATAACAGAAACAACATTAGATAAAGATTCTCTGAAAAGACTGCCCAAGCAGCGATAATTAGGCTAACTCAAGTCTGATTTAAAAAAAAAAGATATTTGAACAATCCTATCATGAAAATTCAGACACAAGACCCATGTTTAATTCATAAATCAGCATGTTTTTCAGCATTTGGATTTTTGGGAAACAAGCAAGATAACATCAGACTACAAGGGTGAAGATGCATGTTAACTTTGGGCAACCAGGTCAAAAATGATTTAGGTGGTTATCAGATCAAATGACTGAAAGGACAGGATTCAGTGGCTCGTACGTTTGTGCTTGTCAAGTTTAACCTAAACCACCCACCGGACTGTTGCTGTATGGCATCCCTAATTCTTTGACGCCTTGAGGTCACTTGTGAATCTACAAGGTCACATTTGATTAATCCTTAAATCATCTCTTTACTGAGAATTTAATCCTGTGCACCAACTTACTTGTCCCAGTCTAACCTGAACACCTGGTCCATGCATTCATCTTTAGCAAATTTGACCACTGTAATGCCCTCATTTGCAGGACTTCCCAAAAGGACAATGGCTGGGCTCCAGCTCATTCAAAATACCACAGTGCTAACTGGGAGTAGGAAAATATAACGCATTACACCTGTTGTGTAAACACTTCACTTGCTACCAGTAGCAAACTGATTTCAAAGTATTGCTTTTTGTTTACAACCCCCTAAATGGTATGGTTCCATATATCCGTATGCAATACCTTTAAGGTATCCACACAAATTAGGTATCGACAGAAAGTGGCAAGTAATTTTGAAATATTCTCAAGTCAAATGATACCTCCATTCAATCTTTTTTGTACCCAGATCTAGAAAGAAATGAAAATTTATAGGGTTTTGCTTGCAGCTAGTTAGTGTTAGTTAGTGTTCTTCGATTAAATGTGGCGTATTATTTGACCACTATTGCAGCAGCTACAAGATGAAACAAGATGAGCGCTGTTTATTTGACAGAGTCAGAGGTTCAGCATGCTGAAATCGAAAGTAGCCCAATTATACACCTCAAGTAAAGTCCAGTTTTCTACTATAGTTCGGAGCGAATACTGTGACCTGGATCACCGAGAATCTTCAAAGACATTCATGAAGGCTTCCACCCATATGATTAAGTAACTGACTGGTATTGGTTTCGATTTAAGGGTACTGGTATCGTCATTTTTTAAACAATACCCAGCACCCTATGTTTTACTGTAAAGCACACTGGGTTTTCTTGTACAGTATATGTCTGTAATTCAAACCGTTGAGACTTACAAAAATGGTAACTCGAAACTGATAGTTAATTGGTGAAATGTATGTAATTTTAGAGGAACTCTTGGGAGTCTGACCTGAAAAGTCAAAGCCCCTTCAGCTCAACTGGAGCCTGAAACATGCCTGGGATTACACTGAAGAGATTACATATTACATAAAAATGCACCACAGGAATTGTAAAAGATTATTAGCAGTCATATGAAAAAACAACCAGATGGTGTTTTCATTGTTGCTGGGGATTTTAGTCAAACAGACATGAGAATGCTTTGCCTAGATTTCACCAGCAGGTCCAAATTCCTACCAGAGGAAGCAATACGCTGCACCATGTCTTCACTAATGTTCCTGGCAGCTACAAAGTCCTCTCTTGTTCTCATTTTGGTCAGTCAGACCACAGTTTCCTTCTTCTCCTGCCTTCCTACAGCCAGCTGATAAAAAGGGCCAGACTGTAAAACAGTCACAGTGTGGACAGATGAAGCTACAGCAGCTCCATAGGACTGTCTGGAGAGCACAGATGTTCAGGGATGCTTCTACTCAGGAGATTCAAATCAACTTTGTGGAATATACAACATCAATGACATCATATATCAGCAAACATGATACTGATGTGGTGAAAACGAAGACAGTAAAATCATTCCCCAACCAAAAAGCCTGGTTCGAGGTGAGCACTAAAAGTCAGCTGACAAGGACGTTTACAGCACTGCTGGAGCAAACCTGAAAGCTGGCAACAAGGAGGCAAAGCAAACGTATCAGGAGAGACTTCATCATGTGTTTGGCCACATTACTAGACAAGCTAAATACTTTATGCTCACTCCACAACAAAGAGTCAGCTGTAAAGTATGCTCCAGAGCCTCTAGATGACCTGCCTCTGTCAGTATCCACATTAGATATGTAAAAATCCTGCTAAGAGTGAATATGAGTAGAGGTGCTGGGCCTGATAAATCACTGCCTGTGTATTAAAAACATGTGCCAAGCAGCACACATCAGGCAGATTAAGCTGTTAGCCCTAGGCTAATGAGGCTCTCATATTGGCACAATTCTGGTAGATTCCAAAGTGGGCTAACCCCGACTTCAGCCTCAGGTTTTCTGGCCCAGCTTCAGAGCAGGGTCAGCCCTGAGTTTACAGGGCTATCCCCTGAAAATTTGCTAAACCCAGGATTAAAAGGGTTCCTTTTGGTGGTTCCTGAAGAGGTTAGGATAGATACTGCAATAGCATCCATTATATCAGAGCTGGAGAGTATTTCTTCCTTGGAAGAAGGGCAGAGAACAACACGGCTTTTATGAATGGAAAAGATGTTTTCACTCTTCTTTCAGCCGGCTTCGGTTCAGTGAGTTGATCTGATTGGTTGAACGTAGCCTGTGTTAGATGTGACAGATGATTCATCCAATCACCTGACAAGTGTTTTTTTTTTTTTAAAGTGCCCGGCCTTTTCCAAGCAGTTTCTATGGCTGGCTTGTGAAATGGTTTGGTGTAACAAACCATCAGGCTACAGGAAGTTACAGGAGGACTCCGCTGCAGGGAAATAAAACCACCCAGAACATCATTGGTATCTATCGACCACGCATCACTGATATCGGAGAGGTGAGGTGTCAGCACAGAGCGCAGGGGAGACTAAAAGACAGTACCCCCCAGCCACAGCCTGTTCACCCTGTTGCTGTCTGGCAGGAGATACATAAGTATCTGTTGCTGTACCACCAGACTGAAGAGCAGTTTCTTCCCTCAGGCTGTGAGATTGCTTAATTCTTCCTTACATCATGCAGATTAGTTGTTCTGTATTTTCTATTTTATATCTTCAGCCAATCCCATCAAATCAATCAAAGAGAGAACTGTGTCAAAATGTCATTATAAAACTTACAAATCTTCTTTCCATGTAAAAAACATGTCCATGCCTGTAACCTAATACTGTGATGGCTTATTATGTGTTTGTTTACCAATAGTTTGCATTCAGGAGGTAAATCCATAACATGGTAATATAAATTAAAAACACACGACAAAGTGTTTGTTTTTATTTAAATGGTGAAAATATTTATTCTGGACAAACAGTCCATTATAAATGTCTAAACATGAGCTGAACCCACGCTCAGTATCCTTTGCTGTATATGTACAAATACAAGCAAAACTGCCAACATCACTAAGTAAAATTAGTTAATATATCATGCACAATACAAAAACATAATGCTATTTTCATTAATATTTTTTCTCATGTTACAAAAACAGAAGTAAAATCATAAGAATATACACACATTCAAAGATAACATGTCAGATACGTGACCAGAACTGATCTTTGTGATCATAAGTTTTAAATGTTGCATATTGTATTTCAAAATATATTTACACCTGTAAATCCTAAGTCAAGTCCATATTCTAAAAAATGAAATACATCTTGAAATACATCAAATGAGACAATTTCATAACAGTTAAACCAACATCTGTGCTGTGGTGATGAGGCCAGGGTCTGTATTTATCACACTGAAATCACAACTGAAAGATATTAAAAATTCATCGCTTTTCTCCCACTCTCAAACTTAAGAGTTAAAACTATTCATCAAATATCTTTGCACTTACAAAAATATCTCTTTAGGAGAGGTCCAGAAGTTGGTTATGAGTAGCTTATTGGGGTCTTACATTGCAATAGTACAGAAACAGAAGCAGCAACTGCACAACATAGCATCACTCATGATAAACTGTTGTTGATGAACTGACCTGAAACAATATGAGTTATTCAGAATACAGTTCTAGCGAACTATTTGCAGTTGCTGCATTCAATCTCCAAACGCACATCTGATAGGACACTGTCTTTTTTTTTTGCATTTCCCAAAGGATCCGCTTGTTACTGTTCCCCATAATGTACTGAATGCCCCTTATTTACATTAAATTACAAACATCTAACACATGAACAGCTTATTTGTGTTTACTGAGTAAGTTCCCCAGTGTGGGATAAAGGTTTGAGCTCTGAGTGGATAACGGTGCCATTGGTTGTCTGTGTCGGAAGACATTTTTGTTGCATGGGGAGGTCGTCCACAGGCTGGCAGAGCAAGATAAATCGCTGAGGAAAAAAGAAACATACAAGAGTGAATTGAAACTCGCTGAGTAGCTGAGGATAAAACATGTTGTACATTACTTTGTTCCTACCAGGAGTCATTCTGTTGTTCCTGTTATGTACAGTACAATAAATCTGCCCTATTGATTTTTGAAATTTAAAAGCCACTGAATTTCTAGCACTGATGTTAAATTCAGATCTAAAATTTTGATTAAAACAAAATCAGATTTTACACGTTATAATTCATTACTTTTATGATATAACTTTTTTATCTGTTATTTTCTCCATTAATTTTATTTATTTATTATTTTTTTCTGGGGGGGACCTCAGGACGGCAAAACTATGCTGTATGTAAAATTTCACTAAAGCTCATTTGGACTGAAATGGACATGTTTACACTTTGCCAACACAATACACTCACTTCATTCATTCAGCCTTTTTAAATGGGATAAGCTGACATTCAGAAAAATCTAGAATATCACCCGACTAATCCTTTAAGCAGGGAATGACTTCCTACAGTTGAATGTTTTGCAAGTAATATAATCCCACTGGTGTTGTCCAGCAAACTGTTCATGTGAAAAGTTTTTGAGACGTCCTGCTGAGAAGTACTGCAGACCTGCCAGGAATCTTATAGTAGACACACCCAGCTGTACTTAAACAACCCCTGCAAACAATCCCATCACGACAGCCAAGATTTGAACGAGGCCAACACAAATACATTTAGATGTTTCATTCATCCAAACCACAGAGCTCTTTACGAATGGTAGAACACTGACTCAACCTTTTCACAAATCAAAACATGATTTCTTAAAAACTCTGTTACATAATAGATATATCCCACAGCAGCACAATTCGATTTTAGTTCATTTTATTACATTTATTTATATCAGGGACCATGCACAAAATAGAAGTAGAAAAGAGTCTGCCAACAAGCACATGAAAATGAAAGTTTTACTGATCAGTGATTATTATACTTTTAGCTTTCTGATGTAACTTTCTTATTTGGAACAAAATTAACTTAAAGGGAGAATTCATCCCAAAATCAAAAATACTTTTTTTTTTCTTTTTGCTTTTACACCCGCCAAACATATTACAGTGCAGAAGCAAGCAAAACTTTATTTATATATCACATTTCATTCCAGGTGGATGCGCAATGTGCTTCACAGAGCGGGAGCCGTGAAAGTTGCATCCACGAGAACTATGTGGATGGTGTAAAATACTAACAGATGCATAAAAAAAGTGCACGTGTAAAACTAATTGGGATAAGAAACCAAAAAAATAAATTAAGATCAGACCTGTAAAATAATAACATATGAGAACTGTAACCATTTAAAAGGAGGAAAAAATAAGAGTAAAATAAAAAACTGTAATTAAAACCAACAGTTGACAAATAAAAATAGAAAAGCAGAAGGAAGCATGCATCTACTCATAGTTATGAGTCATTAGTTCCTGCATGAAACGTCTCACAGAGCTTTTTAAACGTATTCTTTGGCACTTTGAGCGTCACAGGCTGAGTGCCATCTAGTTCCATTATATTGAGGAGAAGGCAGACATCTCTCTGACTGACATTTCAAAATTTGGAAACTCACACCAAAACAATCTGAATGGATTTTGATTTTGTGATGAACTTTCCCTTTGACAGTACTTCAACAATTCAGAGAAAAACAAGAGGATATTGCTCACCTGTCGGAGAGTGCCTTCTCCCTGCATTATTTTATGTAACACAAACAGCGGGATGAGGGAGAGGGAGACCGTGGCAAGGAACCAGCCCAAGATGTTGGCCCAGAGTGGATAAACATAGCTGTTACTGAACTTCAGCGGGGAATATTTGACAATAGAGAAGACAAATGTGCCCTGTGAATGGATGAGAAGAAGTGTGTTAATGTTAAGTGTTACAGTCTGTCATTACATAACTGGGAAACTCAAAACTAGAACACGATCGATACTGGATTTTTGGAGATGATGCCGATACTGTAAAAATATGTAAAAAACAAAACAAAACAAAACAAAACAAAAACAAACAAACAATGGCAGTAGTTCATGGTAGTAGCTTTAACCTTGGGAATGCAAAGCACAAGGGAAGGGAAGGGAATATAAATGAAACATTTCAATAAATGTTTTCATGAATAGGATGCTTGTGACAGGCATGTTGCTAATGGAAGTACAGTAGTTATGCTGGTTGCAGGTTTGGGGTGTAAAGTTCAGCTGGGAGAGATTACAAGTTTTTAAGAGTGATATACAGACATTACAATGAAAAAATCCACCATCTGTGTATGCGTGTGTATTCCCAGTAGTGTGTGTCACTTCCTGTGATTGATCTGCTCATAATTCTCACTGGGGTGATCCTCGTTTTCTCTCATGAATTGATATATTTCATACAATATCTGACGAAGAGACAGAGAGCTGAGATAGAAAGCATCAAACATGGGAAACACAAATCAATCACATGGCAGTGAATGAAAGAACTGAAGCCTTACAAAGCAGATGAAGGGGGTGATGTATGTCCAGCAGTATTTCATGAATGGGAATGGACGGTAACCAATCATGTCTGTGATGTTGCCATAGAAACGGTCAGCACCTTTAGGAAAGGAAAGATTTTTTTTGAAAGGTCAGTCTCCTCTTTGTGATGAATTTATCAGTATGCCAAATGTGAATAGAAGGGTTTTTGCCCTGCTGAAAATAGCTGTAACTAGATAACTGTGGGCTTATAAAGGCTTTAAATCCATAATATGCAACATTTCTGAATTAAATGTCCAATAACGCAAGACATATGTCATATATTTTTTGAGTAGTGTACTTCGATTATGTTTACAACAATGTTCAAATCCAGAGAAATCCATAACGTATACAAGGTAACGGTGTGTTTCTAGTTCCTATAACTTCGGAGAAAACGCGGGATGTGTTGGATATGTCAGAGAGTGAGGAAGGAAGCTGGCAAATATGACTCATTGTGGTGGTTTAATAATGTGAACGAGATCCCTAGTGGTGGAACATATTGTGCGTCTAAAATGAAACATCAGTGTCAGTCTGAAAGGAACATTTCTGACAGGCCGATAAGATGACGCTTTTTGAAGTGTCCGAAACGGATAGTAATTGCTATTGCAAGTTGCTATTTGCAATTATTGCTCGGCATCAACACTACGACAAACAAGAGAGAAGCAGCCACCAGTGGAAAAAAACAGGGCCTGACCGATACTGGATTTTTGGGGCCAATGACGATAACGAAATTATCGAGTAAAAAAAATTCTATACATTGATATATGGGTTAATATTGTTTGTACATAATATAAAACACTGCATGTAGATGGTATACACACGTTTTTGCAAAAATCCCGCAAAAGGTAATACTTGGGGCAAGTATATGTATGGAGGCAGGATATTTTACAATTTAACCATAACCTTTGTTATCCAAAACAATAACTGGGCACTGAAACAGAAAACTTTCACCAGCATTTTTTAATAATTATAGATAACTATAGGTGTGTATTGGAAAACAGATATGCTGGTACAGGTGTGGACCAAAATAACCGTGATGGGCCAAAATCAGGCCAATAATATGAGTTGACAATATATCGGTTGGGTTGTAAAAAGACCCTGCATTTTGTCTGAGTAGGCAGAATATTATGTACATAATATTATGTCCATTATTAAGTCCACTACAGCAGAGACATTATGTTCTCTGCAATTAGATGGGAAAAAAGTGCATTGTAAATTATTGGTATATCAGATATTGGTAAAAAATAAATAAATAAATAAATATTGTGCATCCCTAGTTGTGACCCAAGTTTCTCATAATCTGGAGAAGAGTTCTGTCTGTTTTGTCAACAGGTTATAGTCTTTACTTGGTGGCTTGTGTTGCCTATGACTTACCGTACACCCAGGCAATGCTGACAGACTGGCAGAGGCAGAGGAGGAGCAGGGTGGTGCCGCTGCAAACATGATGATCCACCAGCTGAAGAAGGTACATCCCTCCCTAAAATAAGGAAATAACAATTAAATCAACATAAAGAATGAAAATGACAAACAAAGGTTTTAAGAAATTTTCTTCCAAAATTGATCCTACAGCATAATGATTTGTATATTGGCCAGGTTCTGGCAAAGTCAGTTAATGAATGAATCTTTTACAATGCATCTCATTATTGTCTGATTTCAAAAAAAGAAAGAAAAAAGCTTGGACATGACCCTGCCCAAATCCTAACATCAGTGATACTCTGTCATGTTGACATTATGATTATGATGTAACACCAGTAATCCAACTAAAATCAGTGTCAACATCAGCAAATACATTCTCATAAAAAGGTTTCCTCACAGATATTCTTGGCTGCCATCATTAAAGACCTGCAGTGGCAGCAATCCACACTAAGGGCCCTACCTTACACTGATCTAAAAGTTCAAAGCGCCAGGTGCAATAGTTTTAATTTATTTACGGTGCGCCAGGGGCGCAGGGCTATCTTGCCCTGTCCTGCTCCTTGCACCTGCAGTGCACAGTGGGATCCACCTATTAGCTGTGCACAAGTGCCTTGATTGATTGATTGTGTTTTAGTCCAAACATGCAATAAACCAGAAAGTCAGAAAGTGAACTCTCATCACCTTTAAAAAGCAGGTGCGCCTGGAGTGCAAACGGTTGCAGCATGACGTGAGATTTACCAAGAGAAAACAAAGAGAAAAGATTCTCAAGTGACAAGACAGATCTCCTGGTTTGAGAAGTGAAAACGAAAGAGCGCTCAATATGCGGAGACAGCAGGACGTCTCCAAAGCAGCTTCATGTGTAAATAGTTTATTTTACATTAATACCTGCAAAAAGTAATACAAGACATGAACCATGAATGTCATGCAGATATGTAACTGGTTATATTTTACACTGATGCACCTTGAAGTTATGTTGTATTTTATAATTCATTACTATCATCATTATCATGCAGCTCCACTGGCTGAGAAGAGGAGGAGAGGAGTGAGGAGTGGAGGAGTAAGACAGTGTGGTTGAGAGGAGAGGCAAACTAACCCCGCTTGCATCTCAATCTGGCAGCACACCCACCTGAGCTGGACTGAGATGCAGCTTTGCAGCCGTCCATATTCCATCTCCTTCTCCCCTTTCTCCTCATCCTCGTCTCCTCCTCCCATCCTCACTCGTCCATCCCACTAACACCACTGTGGGTGGAGGAAATAGAATCAGAAAGTGTTTCTGAAGTGGACGGCACGGTGGCACAGTGGTTAGCACTGTGGCCCCACAGCAAGAAGGTTGTGAGTTTGAATTCCCCCGGCTGGCTGGGGAGTTTGTGGCAGGGGCAGGACCTTTCTGAGCAGAGTTTGCATGTTTTCCTCATGTCCGGATGGGTTCTGTCCGGGTACTCCAGCTTCCTGAATGTGAGCGTGAGTGGTAGTTTGTCTCTGTCTGTCAGCCCTGCGATGAATTATTTACCTGTCAGGATAAGCGGTTACGGACGATGGATGTAAGTGTTTCTGAAGATTAATAACCTGAGCACTGCGCGCTGTTTAACATAAATGAAAGGTGTTTTGTGGAGACGTGTGTGTGTTGCTCAGTCAAATGTCACACACACCATGCTGTTTATTTCAATAATTACACTTTATTTCTGATAGAAAATATATCCAAAGGACAGTTTACTAATCCACACTCCTGTGTGGGGAAGAACACACAGTAAATGAAAGGTGTTTTGTTATTGTGGAGACGTGTGTGTGAGCTGACTTTGTCTTGATTTTTAGATCTCCCGCTCTTGGCCACATAGACTAGGCACAAGTTCATTTTTTATGTTGCAGAGGGGCAAAAATGACAACTGTGCCGGTGTAGATAGCAATGCCACCTGCACCACTGGCACCATCCACTTTGCGCTGGGACTAAGTAGGACCTTTAGTCTGGGAAGAGTGTTTTGTTATTTTTTTAAATTTCAGTACAAACGCCGTAAGGTCTCAGGCAGCTCTGCCAGTCCTTTTTATTGCATACCATTCAGCTCATCATGGCTTTGGCTTTTGTACTAATACAATACTAATACAACATCAGGAAAACAGGCAAGAAATACCTGCTGGAGGGTTTGGCAGGCTTTCCTGCAAGCCCTGCAGAGCAACAGTGGGAGGCTGAAGTGCATCTGAGTCCAGTTTCTATCTGCAAACTGGTGTGCAGGAGCTTGAGTAGCTCTAATTTTTAATATAAACATGACAGCATTTTTAAAGTTTAACATTACTGATAGAGCAGTGTTTACTGTGTTTGTCTGATGTAATATTACAGTAATATGTGTTATTTAAAGCTACTACAAAGAGTTTTAACTGGTTTTGAAACTGTTTTAATTTAATACTGATGCCTCTATATTACCTACATAACATTACTACATTACTACTACATTTTCCCACCCAAACAGTGAGTGGTACGCTAGTCAGTTCAAAAGAAGCAGGGGAAGTTTTTTTATGAGATTTTTATTTTTATTATTCTATTTTTGGCATTACTTTTTATATTTTGTGGCTATTGCTTTGTCCAGAGGGGCCTCCAAAATCAACTAAATATGAAAGTTCCTTGTAGTAGCTCTAAATATAGGAAAAATATCAATTTAAATTAATAGTTTTTAGACATTTTCAGAAATATGCTTATTTGCCAGCAGCTTGTTAACTGAATTTGAGAGAGCCTTAATTTTTTTTACACACAATCTGTGCCTGTATTTTGCAAACCACTTTTTTTCCACATCCCCCCTACTTCATGTAACCCTGGGGTTACAGGTACCCGAGTTTGGTAATAGGGGCCCTAAATCTTACACACCATTAAGTGCGACACAAATTAATATGGTAGAAAACACTGAGAAGAGGTTTTTCTCACTGTTTAGCTCAGTGCATACTGTACGAACCTCAGTGACCAGGGAGAATCCCAGCAAACAGCAGGTACTGCAGACAGCCAGCAGAACCAGCTCACGTCTACAGCCTTGGCGCAGGTAAGTCGGGAACAGATCAACCAGTGATGTCATCAGACACTCCAGACCAACAAACTGGTAAAAAAAAAAAA
>JAJHUR010099335.1:1639-24088 GCA_027495735.1 Lutjanus campechanus | reverse complement strand
ATTTTGGCAGTAACTGGCATTCAACCTATTCTGTCATGTAGGTATGAGCATGTTTTTATTCAGTCACAGTGATGAACATTATAAAGTCAGAGTTAGAAATCAAAAGTCAGAAAATTTGAAACTGTCATTATAATCTGTTTTCACCTGCATTAGAAAAATGCTGATGCGACTTACTTTGTGGAGCCACGCTGGCAGGTTGCTAGGATACAGGTATAAAAAGGTAAATAAAGTGAAGTGACATAAAATAAATACCTGATGATCTAGTACTTGAGTAATAATAGGTACCTGAGACTAAGTGTTGGATAACTTGGAACATGAATAAATAAGATGTCTATGTTATGTTTTAACTGCACCAGCTGTCTCTGATGTTAATCTCACTCAATCTGTTTTAACTTTAATAAAAAAAATTGTGTCTAGGCTGCCTTAAAGATTTAAGTTGAATTAATTTGAGATCATTTTGTAATGATTCCAAACAAATAAACTTTTCAGGTCAAAAAAATGTGGTACTAATTCAGTTGCACTTGAGAAAACATGTTCAATAAGCTTAAAATATTAAGTTGGACCAACAACCTTTCAGCCACATTGATGAACATTACAAACAAATTTGATTTAATTTGACATGTTCTCAGTTCGAAGAGCCACTTCTTCATTTCTTATCTTACAGTGTATTAGAGACATACAGAGCAAGTTTTTATGAAATGTTGTTTTATAACTGTAAAAAAGAGGGGTCTCAGGACAAGTCAAACAATGAGAGCTGGAAAATCTGATGATGTTTCTTTAGAAATTTAATTTAAAGAGTTGATTGAACTCTGCACAGTAGAATCATTCTGCTCGTCATTAATTTCAAGTTAAAAGAATTTAAAAGTTCTGTGGTGTTCTGAGAATAAAACCTTGACCGTTTTGATTTAATCGACTTGTATAAATCAAACTTGTATATTTACATTAAGTTGATGAGAAAAGTTGATTCCACTAAACTCCTGATTGATTTTTTCTCCCCATGATTATTCATATATTTTTACAAAGAATGTTTACAGCAAAAAGATGGTTGTAACAACCAGTATGCTATTGTAAGCTGAATTGAAAAAAAAGAATAATGAAAAATGTAAAATAAATTATATTTACTAGCAGTAATATAATGATGATAATAATTATATATACTTAAGCAAAGGACAAGAAACAAAAGAAAAATACAATGGGGAAAGGGAAGGGAAATTACAAACTTAGGTAAAAGATTAAATGAAAAAATAGTAAGAGTCAGTGGAGCTGTATGATTTTTTACAGTGTAAAAGCCTAAGAGCATGAAGGATTTCTTGAAAGCAGCTCATCTGCAAACCTTAAGCTTGAATCTCACTGGATGAGACAGAATTTCACGTAAGTGTATTTCCGAGACAAAAGTTCATCAGTGTGAAATACTGCGAGGTGAGTGAGTGCCCATTTGACTATTTTTGAGTCTACTGTACCTTATGAACTACAGCACACAGGATGCCATTAGAGAAGGAGATTGCTTTTTAAGTGCTATCAGTACACTGTTTAATCTGAGGAGATTTATGGAAGGCAATCACCCAAGTAAAAATTGTAGATGCCATTTATCAGGCAGAATGGAAATTACAGCCATAATTTTCACAACCGGACACAGATGAGACCTTATAACCACATAAACCCCCCTCCAGGTCCCTGGGCTCGTTTTTAATGTTCCTTCTCTGTGCTAGTGTGACCTGGAGGACTGACTGGCTGACTAGCTATCCACATCCCCCTCAGGTCTGCTCATTACCCAGCCCTCCCCTCAGAGTGCCACAATGTGAGAGGGACTAGTTTATGAACAGGGAGAAAGGCTGTCTGGGCTGCTGTGATTGAATCAGGAGAGAGGTGACATGCCTGATCATTTTTTCTCTCGTGTTTTTTTTTTTTCTTTTCTATATCAATTGACAAATGCTGATTAGTTGTTGTTTGTCAATCTCATCATGCCTCCCCAGTGTCATCAGGAAGGTTAAGTATGGAGGATATAAGGTTACCCAACCCATTTTCATCCCAGGTCGTCAAATACTGACATCTCTGTCTCTTAGCTTCTTATTCTGATGCACAAGGTACTGTTTAGTGTTTTTATGAGAGGATATTGATTACTCAACTGGTTTCAACTAGTTTTTCTTTTTCATTATTTAAATGATTTTAAAGGTAATGTACTTAATTA
The DNA here is from genome assembly GCA_027495735.1 of Lutjanus campechanus. Lineage (NCBI taxonomy): Eukaryota > Metazoa > Chordata > Actinopteri > Lutjaniformes > Lutjanidae > Lutjanus > Lutjanus campechanus. The sequence goes on along the minus strand of JAJHUR010099335.1, from coordinate 21,900 downwards.
ATTTTTCAGTTCACAAAGTTTCTCCAATTAGATTTCCTTGTGTCTGAATTGCACACAATTGTCATAAGACAAACATTAATATGTCAGCACAACTTATTAAAATAATGTTTGCAACTAATAGCTTGTTTTATACTGTTTAAAACTAAAGGATATTGTACAGTGAGCAGGTCTTTATTAGGAAATAAACCCAGACAGGATGATGCAGGACCCCGGCGTGAAGCAAAGGGGGCTTGTACCACCCGGAAGGGCGTTAGTTCTACAATACTGACCTGCTCATTTTACATTATCACACTTATTACATCATTACTTACCAACAAAATCAATAATTTGACACAAAATATTGATTTAAAAGTGATTCTGTTGCTCCTCTAGAACCTATGATCAGAACTGCATCCAGGAATCAAGTATTTATCAAAGTTGTGTAGTAAATACTGAATATTTCTGGCATCTGACACTTATTAATGCTTTGGTTGGTCCTCCAAGCAATGTTACTATCAAATCACTTTATCATGTTAAATGTCACATTTTTATTAAGTTGGTCCAATGCATCAAATTCACTGTAATGCCTAACCACCTCTTATGGACTGCCCCTCACAAAAACAGCCAGACATACTCTAGTACACACATATGGACTAATGAGACCTCCGTTGGTCTTCCTCATCCTAACCCTTGGCATTTCCTCCAAATATGATGAGCAAAGAAATATTTCCTTAATAACAACAGGAAAAAAGTAACACTCGTTACTCGTCCCTCCCTGGCTAGCACCAAAGTTAAGCTAGCATGATAAATTAAGTCTTTGCTGATCCTTAGCCCATGGACGGGTCAAACAGATTATATATATTTAAATTTTCAACATATATACTTTACCTTAAAAAACAAACAAACAAAACAAAACAAAAGACAAAATACCCCAACAACCTTAAGTACTAATGCTTGCAGTGTTACTGCAGGTTACACTGTTACTAATTTATTTTTCAGAGGATATCTTTGATTCATTTCATTTGATTTTGACTGTTAATTGATGGTTGATTGTTGGTATTTGTTGAATGCATGTGGTATATTGTGTTGTGTTGCTGGGTATGTGAACTGTACACGCACTGATGCTCTGCACAAATGAAGTTCCTAACGGATAAATAAAGTTCTTTGAATTGAATTGAATCATTTTTTAGTAATAGCAGAGAGCACCATTTCATTTTATTACTGTGACTTACCAGAATTGAGTGATTTAATGAAATATAATTATAAAGATTCATTCAGTGTGTTATTGAATTCTGAACAAACACAATGAACCACAGCATGAGATGACAAAAAATACAAACAAACAGAAAAGGCTTTTATTTTGTCTTTTTTTACTTCTACTATAATTCAGGCAAACTTGATTGGACTGGGCTGACTCCATTGCAGGGTGTGGACCTCAAAGCATGTGTCTGACTCCCACGTGACAAGAGAAAAGTTTTGTGTTTCAACTATCCCTGCTCTCCCCCAAGTCACGTGACACATGTATCGCTGTCCGACTTAAAGTCGTCTTGTTTAATTCATCCATCCGTCCCACCGCCTCAATATGTAGACTTTCTTACTCCTTATACCATGTTACCTTACGTGGATGGGTTCCCATTGAAGTTACTTTAAAGCCTGGTGCATCTCACACAGCCGCTGCAAGGAACTTTGTACGTCTGTATGAGATGCCAGGGGGCAAGAAAAAGCATCAGTATTTGACAATCTGAGAATAAGAATAGGCTGGGTTACCTCTGCCAGAGTCAAGTACAGTATGCTGCAGCAAGTGTCTGCATATTTTTTAAGTGTTTTTGGGAGGACAAGATCAGAATCAGAGTGAGTAAGAGAGATTTAGGGTGTGGTGGGGTTCATGCCTCTCTCCCCACCCTCCTGAGAGCCTTGGTGCCTTTGAGCCTCCTCCCTGATGAATAACCATGTCACACAAAAATGGATGTTTCAAGTAAAAGCACCCTGAAAATACAGTTTAGAACAGCACAGCAGATGAAATAGGCTGTAAAATGGACCATCCATCATATTGTCTAACAAAAAGTGACACATGGGGAAGGGGTTTAAGGCACTTTTCATTAGGCTTCTGCGGCACTGGCTATCCAGATCACAAGACTAAATAATGACCTCTGCACCGAAAGTGTTTTCCAAGGAAAAGGAGACAGAAGACACACTGTACTCCATACTCCCTCCATCTTCACTTCTCCCTCTCTCTCTCTCTCTCGCTGCAGGAAATAAAACGCCATCTATTTTCTCTCTGCCTGTCTGCCTGTTCTTTATATAAATCCCTGCTCTCTGGCCGAAGACAGTGAATGATATAGATTGTTCTTGGAAATGTACAACAGCACGGCCCTGGAAGAGAATTTCCACAATAAGTGTCCTTGACTCGAAATCTATTGAGACTGGTAGTTTCAGAAGATAAAATTATTTTAGGAGGTCTGGCAAAGTTCCTATGAAAGGAATGCATCTGCTGGCATCTGAGTTGATGAATGCATTGATTTGCATGTGTGTTGCTGATATATAATTATGATGAAGTGACAGAGGATTAACCGCCATATGCAGAATCTTTAACAAAGCTGGCAGCGAATGAATTTCTTTTTTTTTTTTTTTTTTCATTGAATAACTTAACCACCTGTCTTGTTTACAGACCTTGGGTAAATATGTGCAGGTAACACACCATCTATGGATAAACCTCACTTGACAGCTTCAACAGCTCCTCTTTTTCAACACTTAAGATGTTCAGTGAATAATTAAAGATAACCTCTTACCTCTCTTGCATGAATTATACAAAAAGGCATAATTAGTTTGAATGCCTGATTTAAATTTCTCCAAGCTCTATCTTTGTTTTTGAAGTTCATTTGTTCTGAACTTCTCTTTAAAATTAAAAAGACTACAACTTAAGAAATATAATTGAGGGGTTGGAAATTTTAGGTAGGTAATGCCTTGCCAGCAACAAATGACTGGAGCCTGAGTCATCAGTCTGGCCTTTTGTAAAAGCACTAAACGTGTAAATCAGAAATGTGCAGCACTGTATGTCCTTTCAATGCTTTTCTAAATTTGTTTCATGGGAGGGGTTCTAAAACTTTTGATGACTGAATACCAATTCAGGAGCCTGACGTTATGAGGGTCACACAGGAAAACACACTAACTTGTCATAAGATTTGGGATTGGTCTCATAATGGTGCTCAACATTAAATTGTTTGAGCACTGAATTTGTGAGTCTGCAGATAAGGCATATAACTTCCACACCAAACTGCTGCAATGTTCACTGAAAAACTTTAAACTTTAGTTAACAGCACTAGCAAAACATCCGGGGCTGAAAAGTAAAGCCAGTGTGGAAGTGCCAAAAACTGCAGTTTCTTTAGTGGCCACTTGAGGCTAGCTCCAAAAGTGAGTCAATTCCCATAATGCCCCATGTTAAATAAGCATGTTTACAGCCTGGTACAGAAAACACAGTTTGGGTGTCTATAGCTGATTTCCCCATTCATGACAACTGTACGTGGGGTGAATTTATAACTTACCTGTTTAAGTAATATTAAGGCTCAAAGTTGCATAAAAATGCATAATAAATTCTCTTGTTTGCACTTACCAGTAGATGTTAAGTCAGCAGCATGGCTAATGTTAGCTGTGTTAGCCTCACCTTCTGCAAATTTGCCAGTGGTTTCTGAGTTGAAGGGTATGTCAGAGTCTTTTGGTCATGAGTTACAAAACCATGCACTGTGGCTCTTAAGAGTATCTTGGAATAATGATACAGTTTCAATAATACGTAGTTAACTAATTGGCTGTTATGGATAGGTGCCCCTCTGTGATTTGGTTTTAGTCAGTGTTGTGTGGGGTCTTCTTTATGAATAGGCTGATTTATCTTTGCTAATGATATGTTGGATTCTTGTTAATGTGTATTTCCAGACATATTTTAATTTTGAAAAGAAAAACATGGCAGCTCTCCTACAGTAACTTTGAGGACCACCTAGGATTCATGGACCCCCTGTTGAAGACCCATGCCTTAAACAAAGTAGATTAAAGCAATTACGTATCTCAATGCAGTGGGGAGGCTTAAGCTACTTCTACTGCAGTAAAAGTATCACACAGAACAGTCAGAAAAATTATGTTTTTCAAACTGAATACTTATTCTGATATTGACCCTGGTAACATTATTTTTTTCCACACTGCAAGGTCATAAAACTTTAATTTCTATGAAACAAGAACTTGTGGTTGTCATAGACCAGTGGAAGATTCTTCACTCATTGATTTATGAAATAGAATAGACTAATTACATACTGGATAAATGAACCATGGAAGAAGCGGAACATTTGCATTTAGCTATGAAAAGAGAAGGAGACTGTGTGTGTGAGACTGTGTGACTGTGTGTGTGTGTGAGAGAGAGTCTGTTGGAGTGCAAGGGAATATGCATGCTACTTCTTGCATCCTCTGTCTTACCCTGATCCATTTCAGGTCCATTGTATTGTCAGTTTGATTTATGTGGCGCCACACTTGCATCTCCCTACAATGTCAACCCTATGAAAAATATATGCAGCTGTTCATATAATGTGTGATGATATCAATGCTCTGATGAATGCCTTCAGTTCGATCTTCCTAAATAAGATGACTCCCATCCAACCCATAGCGCCAGCCATTAGCAAGCCACTCGGCATGCCTGGAATGTTAATAGGATTAGCATTAGCATTTCATTCAGGTCTCCTACCTGTCTAGCATTAATGCTTTGATCTGCTCACACAAAGAATAGATACTAGCTCTGTAACAAGGGCTAACACATGTCTTTGCTCCTGTTGGTACTGAGTAGAACAAGAAAAGAGGACAGGTGGAAATGTGTACAGTTGGGATTAATCCCTGAGTATTAGAACATAAACATGATGTGGGTGAATAAAAGCTGAGTAAAGGTTCAGTGGTGGTTAAAGAAGCAATTTGTAGCAAAAAATAAGTACCCCAGTCCAAGTAGTGAGTTGGAGCTACAGACTGTATATTAATAGGTTGAAATGCTAATTAATTAATATATGATCTATGGTTGAAGTGAGTGGTTTCTCCACCCGCTCCTTCCCAGACTCAGAGAAGCTGCAGGAAAGCTATAGGAGCACAAAAAGAGCGCAACATTGTAATTTAACAATAACAAGTGAAGATGAGTCCTCACTGTTTATAAATGTCAGTTGTCTGTCAATGTAAAGCTATGTCTGATATTCTGAAAACAAAAGCCCACTGCTCTGAAAATACACACTCTGGAGCTTGAGTTCAGTCACTGCCTGTCTTCTACAGACCGCTAACATATTGCTCAATTTAACTGTTATAAACTTCTACTTTCTAAAAGATTATTAATGATTTCTTATGACTCATGAACAGACACTTACTCATTTGGCAAATTTTGGGCATTAATTTGAACTCTAATTAATGTGAAATGAGCAAACAGAAACAGTTATTTCGGGCCGGAATGGAAATTTCAAAGGAGAACACCAAGGCTGTAGTGTTGTTGCCAGAGTAGCAAGTATTTCAACTTTCCTTAATTTCTAATATATCCCAGAGTCATTTTATGATTTATGACAGTAAATATATTACAAATTTCTCCTTTAACTAAAGGACAGCTTTTCTCTTCTGAATGCCTGCATGGACAAAACCACGCTCACAGACACACATTAGCTTTTTCCCTTCAAAGCAGTTAGCAGCTTAACATGGCAATGAGAAGTTGGCTTTGAAGTTAGGTGAACATTCACATGATGAAGCCCACTCCCATAGATCAACATCAACCACTGAAAAACCGAACATTCATTTCATGTTTAAATATATTATCTATAAAGCAGAGAATAGAGGCCATTTGCAGGTCTGAGGCTTCTCAAGTTGAATAACAGATGGATACTTTCATCTGTGCGAGGGGGACCATTGATGCTGCTCTGACCAGCGGCTGAGAAGATACATCAGTCATGAGATTAACTGCAGCCCTGCGCCAATCTACTTAGCTGAAGAGAGCTTGAATCTATCGGAGTGCTTCCCAGGGGTTGTTAGGACAAACAGCTGGTTGAAACTTGTGCACGGTGTCTGTTGTCAGGCATGTTGCGAGCATCGGGTGGCCTCCCTGGCACTTGTCTAAACAGGGTGATGTGAGAAGTTCCAAGGTGAGTTTTTAGGTCACTTGTCAGTTGGAATGACAGTGGAGAAGGAGATGAGGCCACACCAGAGGAGGCTAGTTGACTGTGTGTACAGAGGGCAACTTATGTTAAATGACAGCTAGTCACCCTCTCAGCCTCAACAGTTTGCCTCAGCTGATGCGTGCAGAGAAAAAAAAAACAAGCAAAGAAGATATATAAAAAGAAGAAGAAGAATTTAGTCTATAACAGACAAAATGAATTAAATTAAAAAGTAATGCTCCAGACACTCTACAGGTTAATTCTGATCATGGGATGTAATCACATTAGACCTAGAATGGGACTTGATTAATTTGTGTTGTTGAAAAGACACATCTGGTGATATTTTATTTTTCATTTGTCAACAGATCCCATTAAAAGACCAAAACCAACACCAAATTGATGCCACTAACAATATTTGCCTGTGGAGTCTGACATGGCCTATTGCTCTGTGCCTTCCCTTATTGTCCAAAAAAGCACACGAATGAGCCACACTGTTATTCTATCTGACATGTTCCTTCATTACGATAAACATGAGCATCACAGTTCATTTTGAATCAATCCCACATACACCCTCCTGCTGCTATAACAACCCACTAGGGCACCAAATCCATGGCTGAAAATAGTCCCCAGCAAATACACTATTTATTCCTCTGTGAGAGGTTTGCTATAAACTAGTGCCCAGTTGTTTTAGGAAATAATTTAGTCCTTTTAGAAAATGAAAGTATATATTTTTGACTTGTTTTTTGAGGCTGAGGGCAGCAGAGTAGGGGAGATGAAAGGTGTCAGAGGTGTGGACTCGAAACAAATTTACAAATTTAACACCCTTGACCTGACAAAATTTAAAAACCAAAAAAAACTTGCAATTCCACTTGCACTTAAACAACTTGAGCCTTTTGACTTGAAAATACTTGATACCTTCCTGCAAGCCCAAAGATTAAGAGTTTATTTTAAAAGTGTGACACGAATCAATTCATTTCCTAAATCAACTAACGTTAACGCTATTTATTCTCAGCAAGTCGACACGTAATTCCACAGATCCACTTTGTTTGAACCAATGTGATAACATCCAAGGAGGTTGCAGGAGACAACCCTGAAGAACTAACCTTACATTACTGAACTCTATTTGAAAGAAGAAAAAAGCCACCAAAAGCAATTTTGTTTGAGTACAAAAACTGCACGACGGCCAACAAAAAATTTATTGCAGATTGCAAACCATGTGGATGGAAAATTACAGATGGAAATGAAAAAACTTCCAACTTTGTTTGACATTTGAAGTTGCACAAAGAGCAATAAGTCAAGATTCTTTTGTTAAAATGGGACACTTTGGGACATTACAAGACTTGGGACTTCAACTGGGACATTCATCAGTCTCGACTTGGGACTTGATGTGAGAAACTTGCTTGTGATCTGCAACACATTGACTTGGTTCCACCAGGGAGGTATAAAAGGGGTAGTTTTCTTTATTTTAAGTATGTGGTACTTGCGGTATTCATAGTCAGTGTATTACATTACAGGAGAAGGCCATTGTCACACCCTTAGTTTGGAGAGTGGCTAATCTGAGCAAGCCCTTTAAAACAACAAAGTCACACAATAACTTGAACAAACAAAAGGCAGCGGTAGACCAGCAACTCCTGTGTTCTATGTGGTAAAATTATTGTTTGCACCAAAGGAGTCTGGTTGCTTTGGAGAGAGTGATATTTGGCTTTGATGACAGTGGTTTCCTGTCAGCATACTGTGCATTTGCTGATTTTTTTTCTAGGTGGGCCTTTATATGGGTAGCTAAAGTATGTTTTGCTGATGACTTGTCTACAGCAGTACATTGCTAAGCTTCCTACACCAGTGCTCCTGCTGATTCTCCAAGCAGCCATGCCAACCACCATCTTCTGTTGGTAATACGCTGACTATTACTTCAAATAATCAGAACTATCCCTTTAATTTACAGCTGGTTTTAGTCTTCATGAGAGTTTTGCTGAAAATAAGATAATAATAAAAACAATATTCCCTGCCTAGTCTTTTAAGTTAATAACTGCATATAAATTGATAAGAAAATGGTGAAAAACTCATTTGTGTCTGGCTGTAGCTTGGTTCATTTTAAATGTCATATATCATTAAGGTCTCTAAAATGATGTACTATAACTCTGAGTAATGTGAAAAAAAATCCTCCATGAAAAAGCAAAGGTTAAGTTGTGTTACCACCTCCACCGTTCTTGCTCTTGCCTTTCTCCCCTTTTACTCGTGCCACGCACTTGAATGCATACTGTACATCTATTCACACCCACACTCCATATATTACATCGCGCACACTCACTAACTGGCTCTCTCTTTCGTCGCTCCGTCTCCCACACGGGAAACACAGCTCTTATTCTCTCTCCCTGATCTCATGCCTGCTGATGAGGGTTAGAGAGGACTGTGGAGGGGTAGGGGAGGTGGGATGATTTGACCTGCAGGTGTTTCCCCGTGAGCACAAAGACCTCTCCACAGGTCGATAATGCACACACTAATGGCAGTGAAGTGACTGGCCAGGAATGAGAAATAGCCCTCATCAGTTAGGGTAATGGTGTCCCTGGGCCCTCTCAGCCCATTCAAGGGGAATACTGTCAGATCTGTGGGCTTTCTGTGCGTACCTGCTCATGGTAATTACAGACAGTGGCAGACAATCTCGTGTTTCATCGGGCCAATCTCTTGGTCGTATATCATCCTTATGAGGGTAGCAGTACAGGGTGAGAATTAATAAAATAAGAGAAAACTCTTGAAAGTGAGGTGCATAGAAAAGCACAATCACTGTGTGACTTATTTATTCATTGAGCCTTTGTAACATAGCGCGGATATGCTTTCAAGTGCCTGGTAAAAGTTGTGAAAACAGTGATGAGTTTGCTCTTTGTTTAAAGCTTAGACCTCTTGTGTTAATCTAAAGGAATGTACTTTTCATAAGACCCATAGAACAGACATATGCATCACTTTCACTTTATTTGTCCCTGAAGGACAGTTGGTTTTGTAGCGAGGCATAGATACAAGTGATCTAATAAAAAATGATAAAACAATTTCATCAAAGCGGTGCCGGGCACTGAATATTGCAGCCTCTGTGGTCCCAGGTTGACTTCCCAGTCACTTCAAATTTCATACAAGAATAAATTGCTCAATTTCGGTACATCAACCAGGCAACAAAATTAACATCACCTTTTCATGCTGCTGCCTCCAGTCTTTCAAAGAGGGGAAGGTGGCAGAGGGGAAGCGGTTTCAATCATGGTGATAGGGGAAAGAAACGGTGGCCACCCGTGTGAATGTGCACAGATTTTGCTCCGCTACCGCGCTGAACTTCTAGTGGTAACCACTTGACTTTGGCCAATCAAATAGAAGGGCGGAGGCATTGCATAAATAGCAGGCATCATGAGTCAGAAAAAAAATGACCATGGAAGAGCTGATGATTCCGGCGTCTGAAGACCTGGAGCTGTGCAACACAGTGCTAGCTGCATACAAGGACAAACAGAAGAAGTGGGGCTGGGACGACATTTTTCCAAACTAATATACATGTTGTGGATGTTTGGGTGGGTTGTACACATGCTATGACATTCATCAAAGCACATGCCTGTCATTGCAGCCTTGGACTTCAACGTTATTGCAGGCAGGTGGTTTTCAGGGTGGTTACAGCATGACAGTGTGAAAATGCCTTTATAAAAACAAATAAATCACCAATAAAAAGCCACAATGGATATGTAACAATTCAACAACTTTATGCAAACAACATAGCTGACAATGCCATCACACAAAATCAACACAGTAATGAGGTGCAGATGGGCTCTGAATTCACCCGCCACCCCTCAAATGTGTAATTTTCTCCAATTTAGAGACCAGTACTCACACCTGTACTGGTCTTTTACCTTTAAAGTGATGTCAAGCAGCGCTAGGTTTCCATGTGCTTTCTTTATTGTGTGTTGTAGTGATGTACAAGTGTTTTCCTTTAATCATGTACTTTGATGATTCAAAGGCTGCTTTCAGTTTGATTTCCATGCACACGGTAATGTAACTGCAGCAAATATCATGGGGCATTTTATCAGCAAAACTAAAAATGGTAGTTATAAAATTGACAGGACAGGAAAATATCAAGAGGAAGCAGAATTAAATAATCAATGATGTTGTCCTGCTGTGTATGCGTAAATGCGCACACAGCTGTCTCTCTCCAGGGAGATGCACCCTATTTCCCACCTGCAAGCCATCTGCTATTAATCAAGATGTTAATTTCTATGACCAGGCCCACAACTACACTACTTGTAACTACAGCTTATTCATCACTACAATATAGTTAACCAAGGTTGGCAGCATTGTGAAACATTGTCATAACCATCATCACCATCACCATAATCATCATCATCATCAATAAACAACTCCATCACTACTGTCCACCCCCCTGTGGCCTAGTTCAGTAAGGACGTGATGGTGGAAATGAATGAGTGCCTGTATCTAATGCTTTTCATGGGAGGAAATGTGAACAGGTAGCCAGAAGGTAGGATTCAGAGTGAAGGGGGTGGGAGCTGACAAACACACACAACACAAAGCCAAACTTGCCTTGCTGCCTGTCGCAACATGTGGATTCACCATTCTCACCGAACAACTAAGAACAAGATTACTCATGTCTTCAAATATTAGTCTTTCTATATTCAGTCAATATATTTAAGTAAACATTCAAACACAGGCAAACTGAATTCCATAGCATTGTTGTAATTTATCAGCCAGGAAACAGTTGACAACATAAAGAACAATATGCAACAACTGAAGGACAGCTGCTATCCTTTTCACACAGTGCTGCTGACTGGAGCAACAGAGCTATAACTCAGTTCCGCTCCACTGTGCTGAGACAGATTAGAAGCCCGTCTCCCATCCAATACTCCTCATTCTGTTACTTTGATCATCACATTAATAACGGCTGAAATGTTAAAGCTTCAGAAAAGTCTCACATCAGTTTGATGCTCTCGACTTGACATTGGTTTAATTTTGAGACATTTTTAAACATCCGTACGTCCCTATGGTCATGACCGCACTTACTGAATGGAATAGCCGTGATAATGATTTCAACCAAACGGCTCACCTCCTTCACCTTCAGTACGACACTGAGAGTCGCCCACAGGCAGGACAGCTTGATGTTATTCTAAAAATGGCATCACAGGTTGCACGTCCTTGTGTCTTTGTACATGCAAGACTGTGTATTTAAATGTGCATGCATGTGTGTCTTAGTACAGCAGGGTGTTGTGGGCATGTGAACCGTCATAAGGCTCTATTTTTGGCAACAGAGACAGATGCCTTGTTTACGCAAATCAACATGACACACAAAGAGAAGGGGCATGTAATACATAGATTTAAACTGTTTATAAACCAAGTACATATATAGAGAGATACAGTAAAATAGACAAAGATATATCAGTAGATACATATATAGTGTGTGTGTAGAAATTGGCCCACATGCAGCCCTGAGCACAGTTGGAGACTGAGTGGCTTGGTGAGTCAAATAATTGAATGAGTCAGCCGTGACGAAGCAAGCACATGGGTTGAAGGAATAAGAAGAATCTTGACTTTGCATAAAGGGAAAGCCAGGAAATGGACAAAGAAAAAGGGCATGGGTGTTGTTCCTGTAACAAAAGCATTAGAACAGTGAAATGTTGTGATGCGGTCGAGTCTGTGCCTTTTGAGTGTGCAATGAAGTTGTTTTTCATGCTTTCCATAAGCATCTTCCACCATCAAAACCATTAAATAGCAGCAAAGAAACAGCTGCTGATCACTTGGAAGACATACTCTATCACTCTCTGTGCATCAGAAAAATTATTAGTTAATGAAGAGCCGCATTTCCACCCAAAATGCATGGAACTTTTAGTCCCGGAAGCTACTTTTCAAGGAACTAAAAAGTTCCTTCAGCTCGTTGTTGTCTGTGTTTCCACCGTCTAAATATCTGTGAAAATTAGACAAATTAGACATGGCTGTTTTTTATTTTATTTGGGTAATTCTATACAATAGCGACAATGCTATACAAACTTGTTCCTCGACATATAGTCTGGACTTCGTCAGTCCATCTGTCCTAAACTCCTAGAAATAAATGTCCTAACTTAGCAATGTATACCACATTGGCATATGACGGTCTCCACAGTGCAAGGACAACATCATTGCCGGGTCTAAAAGAGTCTTCATCTCAGCAACACATGTCCGTAACTTAATTGTGTTTATTTAGAAAATAATAAACAAGACGAAGAGACACAATGCAATGAACAGCATGATGTTACGGTGGTAGAAGGCTCAGTGGTCGATAACTGTCAACCATCGCGATAGACATCCCCTGGTGCTAACTAGAACCATAAAGAGAGTAAGTCAGAGAGTTCTACCTTGAACTTAAAGGGTTATTACCCAGAACAATCTGTTAAAGGTTTCACCCATAACCTTTTCATATTCCTGGGGTCTTATCTTGAACACAATGACAGGTCTTTTCCACCAACATGGAACTGGCCCTGTTCCAGTTCAAACATTTCTTAGCATTTCCACCCAAAATAAATTGAAGTTCTTCAAGGATTTCAGTTATCTTTGGATAAAAGGGTTTTTCAGATGCCAATGATTCTGAGTACAACCTTAGCTCTTCAGGAAGAACCTTGTTGGAACCTTTACTACTTATAGTGCATGACTTCTTCTGTAACTCCATGTTGTGTCGAAGCACAATGAAAAACAAAAAGGGTTGTGGCTGCAGATCTTTGAAAAAAATGTATGAAACAACTGTTCTGCAAATACTTCAATCAGAATCAGCACTGCAGTCCTTCCTGTACTTCCGCCCAGGTAGGGTCTAAAATAATTTCCCAGCAACTTCATTTAGACCCTGGTCCCTGTGGTGGAAATGCACTGAGTTCCCCCAAACATTCCTCGTCCCTGGGGAAAGCTCCTATGGTGGAAACATGGCTAAAGTTCATAGATTATAGCATTAAAAAGTAAAGGTTCTTATGGAATCTGAAGCACACTGTAGGCAGAATGTTATGCTCATATACTAATAGTCTTAAAACAAATGAGGATTCAGATCAATACATTAATTTCTTTGGTTTAATTGCACTTATTTAACTTGCATGACTTTAAGTAGATTTTGCTCCTTTAATTATGCCTACCCCTAAACATTCAATATGCACTTGAATTTAATTAGTGAGGAACAGTTAATTTTGTAACTGCACATCCGCTCCCCACCACCAAAATTACATATTCAGAATCAGATGTCCTTTGAGATTAAAGAACGATTACTCAGTTGGTCTTTCCCTGCTGTTAGCAACCTGCTGACAAAATTATACGCAAATGGAAGAAAAAACATGTTAGGATGGTACTGTTTCCCATCTAATCTGGTAACATTTTGAGAGGCATTTCTGAACAGACAGTCCTGTCCATGCACCGTCCACATGTCCTCTGTGAATTTCCCCATTTCTACCAGGGTGACTTGGTTGTGCATGAAGCAACAGTGGAGCCACAGAGACCCTGCACCTTTTCTGAAAAAGGCACATCAAAGTGAAGAAAAAGTCCAAATCAAATGATGGAAGTGCTTCAATTACTAGTCTGTTTACCTGTATCAAAATGTGAGGGAGAGAGGTCAATTTCAAATCAAACAAATAAAATATTAACCAAGAACATCCAAGAGTAAGAAACTGCTTTTGGCACTCTCTTTGATGCCCACTGAGTCAGAGCTGCTGAGAGAGTTGTTTTTTCAGGACTTGATAACCCAGTTTGCAAAAAGCAAAGTCAAGGAAGGAGAACTTGTCAATATAAGGACCATTGTGCAGGTTGACATGCCCAGCACTTTTTGATGTTACACTGTATGTGCTGATTATAAAAGATCTCTGCTGTCTATGGTATGTCCTCAGTAGAATTTCTTGGCTCAGCAGGAACCTGCTGTCTGATTTGATGGATGGATTTGGCAGTTAAGTGTTTCATTATCAGAGCCGTGGCCATGTTGTTAGATCACCAGATGGCCTGTCATGTGTTGCATTGTGTGTATGGTGTATCGTGGCATTGCTGTAGATTTCTTGTCACTTAATAGTCATTTACTGAATAAATTTACATGAACATCAATGCACCAATTGCTTTGATGAATAAGTTCAAGGAATCAGTTCAAGGCAATGTTTTAATTACAGTGATTATATGGTTCTTCTGCATGGTTCCAAAACAGTTTACACGGATGAATTTAATAAGTGGGCTGCTGCTTGCCAAACTATTAAACTGAACTACCGTGTATGTTTTGTAAATATAACCTCTGGTAACATGCAATAATTTAATAAATGATGAATCATTACAAATCTTTGAAAGTCTAGGTGAATTACTTAAATCTGCAAAATGAAATATTATTTCAGAATGATTGATGATGATGAACGAGAAGAATGATACACACAAGGCAACAACAAACGAACCGACAAAGAAACAGAGAAACACAAGGACTAAATAGACAAAAAACTAATCAGACACAGGTGGGCAAACAACAACAGGTGAACATAATCAATGATCAAAAAAGAGCGGGAAAACAGACAAAGACAGGAAGTAAAAACAACAAAGACACATAAGGGAAAACCAAGGCTACAAAATAAAACAGGAAATGACCAACAAAAAGTCTAACCATGACATATAGATCTCGAATCCAGAATTTCCAGAATGTTTTTTTTTTTTCATCTGTATTTTGCGTCAACCAGCAGTGCTATACAGTAGGTCACTCAGTTGGTTAGTCAGTCCACAAAAATTCCCCAGCCTTTGTCAGCCACAGTTTTCACCTTAGGTGGCTGAAATTTTGCATAGTAGTCAAGTGTGTGTGAAATTGTGTGTTAGTGTGCATCTCAATTGGCTAGAAGGGGACATGGCAATGGGAACGGCCCATCGCAAAAAGGCGTATAATTTCCAATTTGATTCACAAACTTGCACAAGATTCAGTGGAAAGGTTGGTCAGGGGCTGAAGGGCAGCTGATTAACTTGTCATGCCTATTGTCAAAAAAGATGTGTGGCAGTGGGAGTGGCCTACAAGAAAAGGTATATAACTTCTAAATGGAGTCACATAACATGACCAAACACATGAACACAACATGTTTGTTGTAGACTCTTGCGGGAGACATCGTTGCACTCAGCAGAGTTCCTTTTTCATTGGTGACTTATGCCCCCCGCACTATAACCACGCCTCTTTCATAACTCATGAACCATTTCCTGTAGAGTCTTGTGGGAGGCATCATTGGTCCCAGCAGAGAGTTCCATTTTCAGTTACATAACTCATTACCTGTTTTAGGCACTTGTGTGAGTCATCGTTGGACTAAGCAGAGTTCCCTTTTCATTGGTGAAGGTTAGCCATAACTCATAACCATTTGTCATAGAGCCTTGAGACAGGCGTCATTGGACTTGGCAGAGAGTTCCTTTTTCCACTGGTGTAACTTATTCCCACTCCTTGTAGTTTAGCCACCATTAAGTGGTTTTGTGTCTGTGTTTGTGTGTGTGAATGCATGCACACGTGGTTGCATGCATGTCTGTACCTTGCAAAAGCTGGTTGCAGCTATTGCAAATTTTAATCTGTTTTCTTGAGACACAGTATTTAGTGAGTGCTTTATTTGAAGTTTATAATTCCTGGTGTGATTTTTGCAGTGTTGCAGTGTTGTTAAGGGCAAATTCCAGGCTATTGCATATTGTGCTGGCCAGCTGACAAACCTCAGTGGTTTGTAGATCATCAGTATCTGTTGAAAAGTCTTTCTTTATCCTATTGTACGGGGTAGGTGTATCTGTGTTGTTTTGCAGGTGGTAACAGTGGTTGATAAAAGTGTTGAGATCTGTCAAATCGTCCACTGTAAAGTTATTCTGTTTGATAGTAGCAGATGGACCATGAATGTGATCTGATCTGGTATATAGTTCTTTCCTTAGAATCAGCTTTGTTTCTTTAAGCTGTTTTTGTGCCTCTCAGCGTCTCACCTCAGAGGTCCAGGAGGTCTTACGATACTTGCACACTATCGTTCACCTCACTTTTTTTTTTTTTTTCAAGTAGACCTGGTCTCAATCAAACATCCGATCAAGGTTAGCTTGCGTGTAACTACCCAATCAAAGTGACTCAAACATCCTGGTTTAATATTTCTTGGTGTCTTTCTTTACTCTGAGTTAGACATAACTAGCCAAGCAGAACAAATGTTAGTTTAGTTAGTTACAACAGTTGACAACCTTGACGTTTTTACATCTTGAACCCTTTTCTCCTTCTCCATGCACCTTGGACGTGGGTAAAGTTGTGCCAGAAAACCCTCGTCTCTTCTTATTGCCATGGGTCAGACAATCAAAGTTAGCAATTAGCTGTTAAATATTTATCAGCTAGAGTTGCGGATATTTCCCTCAGTTGATGGAGAACAAAATGAACATTAAAGGAGAGTGGAATGCATTTGCCAGGTGGGCACAAACAGTGGTCCAAATGCCTGCTAATGTTGCTAAGTGTCTTCTGAATGTGTAAATAGGCAATTCAACATTGATAATTTGTCAACATTGTGCTAATAGCTTGGTCTGTTGCTCCAAATTTGCAGAGATCATCAGCTACAACTTTAAGATAATTCAGAGCTTCAGGCCTCTACAACAGTTTTAAATTAAAGTATTTTCTTTCATCAGTTAAATCTGAATTACTGTATTAGTATGTGTCAAAAATGAGCAGCGCTTACTAAATGCAGATAAAGGTTTATGAATTTTAGTCATCTAATCCCATTTAAGACCAAGTGGTTATTTTCTCTGCAGACCTACACTTGCAATTTTACTGTTATTAAACAATGCATAATGTAGTGTATAATATGTGGAGTTTAGAGCCAAATTATGTGTGTGTGTGTGTGTGTACGTGTGAGGTGTGTATAGAGAGCCCTTAAGCCTAAACATCTATTATGCAGCATTTCAAAATACGAATCCAAAAGGAAGAATGCCAAAGATAGAGAACAGTTAAAGATAAAGTGAACATGCTCGCCAGAAAACATCAAGGATGCATTAGATGGTGACTTGGCTGAGAAAAATAAAGCCATGAGATTTATTACAAAAACAATTCAACACGTCCAAACTATAGCTGGCAGAAACATATGGGGCTATAGTGTATATTACAATGCACAGAGTAGTAGCCAGTGCAGTGCAGGCTAGAAGAGACTATCAGTTATGTTACAGAGCCTGCTGAAAAGCAACATCTCAATCTGCACCGGCGACAGCTGTGGGCGAAGGCGTTATGTTTGTGGGTTGTCCGTCTGTATGTTGCATTGGTGTGAACACCATATCTCAAGAACATCTTGACAGAATTTCCTGAAACTTTACACAAAAGACCACTTGGCCTCGGGGATGGAATGAAATTAGATTTTAGTGGTCAAAGGTCAACAGTCAAGGTCACCATGGCCTCACTAAACATGTTTTGGGCCATAACTCAAGAATTCATATGCTAATTATGACAAAATTTCACACAAATGTCAAACAGGATATAAGTGATGACCATCTTATTTCCAAGAGGTCAAAGGTCAACTTTACTGTGACATCACAATGTTGTGCATAAACACTTGAAGCTCTCTCTCAGTCCTCTGTATTCTTCTGCAACAGTCTTCTGCAAGTGAAGATGTTTCTCACTGGAAGTTATTCCCTGGAATGATACTTGATTCCTTTTATTAAATGGCTTCAAAGTCTTCACTAAATATATTATATGAGTCTGAATAGACATGAATGTAAACTACAACTTCCCTGGTTTGCGGAGGCATACAAGCACGAGGCGGTAATGCTAGTTTCTCTGGAAGTTTCATACAATATAGTTGAAGTTCATGGACTTCACTGTATTTCTTCCTTCAATAAAACACTTGCGACGTTTTATTTGTCACAATGCCGCTTTCTGTTGTTGCACTGCAGCGCCAGCTTTAATGGAAAAGGGTTTCATGATATTACCTGAGGTAACTCCATTTTCACAGCAGTTTGATTGATTAAGATGATAATATGGAACCATTACTAGGAGTAATGGAAGATTTGATGACCCAACATAATAGTTAATGTAGTCTCCTTTACTTGTAAAATGAATAACTGTGAACAGTGTGACTTTGAATATAGTGCCAGTCATTTTCCCTTTATGTAAAACTTCATACCAAAATATTTCCTAGAAAAAAGGGTTAACTTATCAGACACTCAACAACATGATCTTGTAAGTTATGACACTTGTCCTAGGAAATACTTCTCAAAGTCAGTCTCTCTGTTTACATTCCTTCTCAATGAATGATTACACTTTCATTATTTCATACAAAACTGACACAATATGATCCATTCTGCTGTGTCTAATCCACATTTGAGTTTATTAGAAATACAGTCGTTTTCCTTCGGCTCAAAAGCAGTCCAATAATAGAGAATGATCAGCCAGACATGCCCCAGCATTTTTAGAGTGATACATCCATGAAATTGGATCCGCTTCTCACACTTTCATCCCAACCCGTTATTAATATTCTATATCATCCCCACACTTCCTGTGCTACTTCCCATACTGTTTAGTGGCCTTAGAGGAAACATTTGGCTTTTGATTAACCATGCAATTAAAGTGCATTTTACCCTACAATAATAAGAATGTAGTAAAAAATAACAGTTTCAAAGACGAGTCTTAAAGGCAGGAATTCCCCCTTTGAAAGTATAAATGTATCCATAAAATTCAATCATTACACATGGCACATTGGTATTCATGTATGACAGTGGTGTCTCTGAGGAGACGCTGCCTTCTGCCTTTATTCTTTACTGCTGCTGTAATGTTATTTTATTTTTTTATGTTGGCTATGTATTTTGGTCTCAACCATTTGCCAGAAGTTGTCTGGCATGAAGCCACTTGTGACAACCCAAAAAGCTTGTGAGACCATGATTCTTGAATAGCAGCTTTTGTTGGGCTACATTGTTGTTAGTTGGCAATAATAGCTGTTAGTGAAGCAGCATAAACCTTTACAAACCATAACCTAAATAAAGTCAAGTTGATTGATTGATTGATAGCGTACACCAATAAAACATTATTTTAGCTAGTTAACCAAATGTACCACACAGTCACTCAGAAGTTTAGGTCTGGCTTTCACTGATATTTTCCCCACATCACCATATACATATTAGTAAACATCGAACTGTATGAAACACTGTCTGACAATGGACCCACAAGAACTGCCAGTAATTCTGTGCTTTAAAAATATAATAATTACGAAATAGTTTTTTCAGTCACAAGTATGGACCTTCACGGCTGTAAGCAAGCTGTAGCAAATAATTTAAAACATGTAAGAGGTGCAAGATTTTCTCAGGATCAAAGAAGTCAACAAGCCAATGAAGAGTTAAACAAGAAAGATTAAAACTATCAGGTCTCACTAGACATCACCGTCTTAAAACAAACTGTGGTAGGTAATTTTACATCTTGGTAAGTGTACTGTAAATAGCAGTGAGAATTTCTAACTGTTTCTGGTATATTTTGGTTGTTTTGGTTTTCATTTACAAAAACTTCACCCTGTTCACGCTGTACAATTGTGCTAAAGGATGAGGACGAACATTTACAAAGCCATGTAATAAAATTTGTATGATAAATGAAATATACAAAGTGCTGTAAGTAATAAAGTCAACATAACAATAACGATTGTCTCAGTTTGTGTAGCCTACAAGCACGGTTTCAAATCCAAAATGTTGAATACTGAGATGCTATCTGTAGCACAGTATAGCATTGTATTGCATAAATATATTCTTTTTTTTTCATATTTTATTTAGAATTTTACCAATATGCAAAAACAGACCCTAACTCCCACCCCACCCCCCACTATAACAAAAAGGTCAGAATATCCACAATATATTACATTAGTCTTAATGTAATGTTGAATGTTCAGGAACCAGAGGAAACCAAAATCTATAACTGGGACTGTGTAGCCAGTCTGAGCAAGTGCAGTATACCGTATTTTTCGGACTATAAGGCGCACTTAAAATCATTTAATTTTCTTAAAAATCAACAGTGCGCCTTATAATCCAGTGCGCCTTATGTATTAATTCTGATTGTGTTTACTGACCTCGATCCGATTTTATGTGGTACACAGCGCTCAAAAATCTGTCAAAATGTTTTAGTACGACTTTGGTAAGCTACGGAGCCGCACCGCTTGATGGATTAGCGGAGCATTA
>JAJHUR010099333.1:0-13132 GCA_027495735.1 Lutjanus campechanus | reverse complement strand
ATGCCATAACTGACATACAATACTATGTAGTACTACCATTTTGTAATGTAAACCCCCCCTGAAAATGGACTAAAAACATTTAACTTGTGACTTTGCCAGCTTAACAAATGTATAGGCAACTTTAGTGTAATACTGCAACTTAATGTTACCTAATGTGTGGCGTGACAGTGCAGACTCTCCCATGGTGAAAAGCTGTATATCCTTTTTGCAGACTTTACTGGAGGCTGCTTGAAGATTTGGACCTTGTTTCAATCATTATTTGTACTTCTTGTTTTCAAGGCACACTCATTGAAATCGCAACGTCCTGCATGTTGAGGTACGTTGTTGAGGCCACATATCAAAAAGACTGACAAATCACAACAAACGTAGCTACATGTGCAGAGTTTTTTGGAGCAAAAGGCAAAAGCAATTAGGCTCTCTCCATATTTTTTTTAAATCTAAAAAGCTATTCAGTCAGATAGTGATTTATTATAAAAAGCAATGCAATTTACTATTTCGACCACAAGTCAAACCTTGAAAACACCTCATTGAAATTCAAGAGTTTTCCAGGATTTCCAGCACCTATATAAACCCCAATTCTTTAGTCATTAGTGAGATGCCTCATGACTGTGTTATCAAAATATGTTTTATTAATTCATGGGTGCAATAAAATTCATATGACAACAAAGATTTGTTAAATTGTAATATCTCATATTTTACATACCTCTCAAATGTTTCGAAACTCTTGATGACATCCTTGATGTGAAACCAGAGAAAATGCACCTGACCAAAACACAAAAAACAAAACACAAAACCTTAATACAAAAAGCTAGAAAAAACATTATCCAAAATATAGGTTTTAAAAACATATCTTAATAAGCAGAAATCTACGTGAGAAGTATTTAAGTCCCTTTACCAGAAGGATTTCCCTCATCATATGCAGTTACACTCAAATAACATGGACAATGATAGGATTATATTGTTGCAGCAACTCTGTACTCGCCTCAGCAACAAAGAGCACATTATTCAGAGACCTACCTGGTTAAGTGGTGCACAGAAAAAAAAAGACACAGTGTCTAACACTGCTGAAAGATTATCACTTTATTGAAATTAAAGTGGGGTTGTAAACTTACCTGTGCTATGGTGTGAGTTGCATGGATGACAGGATATACCCCAAGCACAGCCGACACACAAGACTGGTAGCCAACATAATACCCGATTCGGAAAGCGTCCATGATCAGTGAAAGGAGTGCAAGAAGAGTCAAACCACCTACCAAGAAAAATAAATAAAGATGAAGTTATTATTCCCACTGATGAAAGAAAATAATTCAATGTTTGGTTTGGTCATATGTCAAATAATTGCTCATGTTTTCTTTAATTTGTCAAACACAAACCCTGAGTTCTGGTCAAGATTATGTTTTTAGATGATCACATGCTGGAAGAAATACCCTAAACTTCAGAAATCTCACTTTGCTATTTACACATGTAGGGGAGACGGGGGAGCGTTGTAACACCAAGTTAATTGTAACACTGTCAGGTTTACCAATCAGTAAAGCGCTGCGGTGACTATCAATATTGTACATCCCCATTTCCTTTTTGAGCACACTGCAGAGGTGGCAAGTCTCTGTGAGCAATATTGTGGATTTTATGAGCAAAAAATGATTTTCAGGTAAGAAAGTAAGTTTTAAGAATATACGCTACCTAAAAGCCCACAGTTAGCTATGAATGGTTGATTGGTGATGATGAATGGTGGGGATAGTTGTAACAGTCCATTTAAATGATGAATTTCTGCATTGTGTGCATAGAAACTTGAAGCAAAAAGAAGTGTGGGTCAAGTCTGTACCTTGTAAGTTCTGGGCCCTGATTAAATCCTTATGTGACAGATGCACATTCAGGAATACAGTTCACACTAGGGCTGCCTCCTAACAGCTGACTAAACCATTAGTCAGTTAGTAGCGTCTTAGTTGACCAAGTTTTCAATTATTCGTTCATTGGAGGAAAAAAAACACTACAAACTCCATTTGCGATTTACGCATTGCCGTTAGGCCCATAGTGTTGTTGCAACACAGACCTTTACTCTTGGAATCCTGTGGGCACAAATACGGTTCAGCTAACTGTGCAGTAGCTTCCATTTGCTAGTTAGCTCAGTCTGTGGTCCTATTAAACTGGGACACATCCTTCAGGACCAACGGAGGACAGTTTCAAGACTGGGAATACAGTGCTGAAGTGTGACAGTGGCTCTGACCGTGACTCTGACTCTGGAGACAATGAAAACACAGCAGCTTCCAGTGGGGACAGGAGGCGGGAAGCGGTTGAGGAGGGAGTTTGTAACTTAGTAAGCTAATTTGCAAGTACACGTTCATTAATAATTTATGTGTTTTGAGCAACAAGTTTATACTGTGTTGAAATAAATAAACGAAATATTTTGCTTTGTGCCCCTAAAAATAAATTTTTAAATAATTATATTAAATTAATATCACGAACATGCAACAACTAGTTGACTAATGTCTTAAACTAACAACTACTGGTCCACAAGGAAAAGCTATAGTCGGGGTCAGCCCTGGTCAACACACATCATAATTTCCCTTTTTTAAATGTCACTTTAAATTGTTAACTTTATTTAAAACAGTTTATTCTTTATTATTCAATAAAGTTCTTGCATCATTCGGATAGTGTGCATCTAAATTCAGCAAATTACCTTTTATTGTAACATCTATCCCCAGCTAGTGTTACAACTCACTCCAGTTGTTGTAGGTTGGAACACAGAACTCTTTGTATTTGACATTAACTCCTTATGTAGTAGATTTAGCAGAAAAATATGTATCAAAGTGTATCAAAGTTTGAGAGAGCTAGCCACTGAGTTATCCATGCTCAAACACAAAGTGTTACTACTATCCCCAGTCTCCTCTTCTGCTGAAATTTTGTGCGTAATTGTACAAACTCACCTCTTATCCAGCATGTGGTCGCGTGGACGTCTTTCTCGGTCCTCGTGTTTTTCTGTCTGTCCCGCACCAGGATGTACCACAGCATCCAGATGAGCTGGAGGATCATGAGGCAGGTGATGAAGGACAGCAGGTGCTCTTCCTTGACAGAGGGACCATGGTGCGCAATAGCCAGCATCAACGCCGCACCGATCAATAGCACGTTGGTCCCGTACTGGCCGCTGAGGATCTCTGCATTCTTCCTCGGGTAGTCCCCTGACAAACTGCGCTTTAGTTTGGAGAAGATCTTCTTGTCATTCTCGGAACTGGACGACGACGAGGAGCTGTGACAGTACTTGTTCAGGCACATGATATCCAGGCCACTGTGCTCCACCATGGTGGGAGACATGAGTAAAAACCGCAGTGCCGAGAGAAGAGTCCAGTCAAAGCCGTGCGCTATAAGTGCATTTGAGGGAGGCCAGGTGCGTAACCTGTTGCTACAAGGTGGGGATTCAGACGAACAGGTACTGTGCCAAACATGCTCATTCAATCTTCAAGGTCCGGCTCAGTGGTCACGCATAGTTTCCACGTCCAGCCTCGCCGAGGATGGACTTGATAGATGCCATTGTCATCTTGTAACCCTGAAACTGAAATATCTAGTCGTGCAGCTGAGTCACTGAAAATGGGAGATTGCGTTTCAGTCTTTGGTGATCCCAGACCCCCATCCTCCTGAAACTCCCATATGTTTCAGAGAAATCACTGAGCCTGCTCTGCCAACCATTCAAGAAGCAAAAACACTAAGCGCGGAATTATCCACAATAACAGGAAAAAAAAAACGAGCTTCGCCCAAATCCACCTCTTCAGAGCTGCTGCCAGCCAGTCTGTCCAAGTCTGCTGAAATCCTCTCAGGGTGGCTATCGGGTGTTAAGCACGCCGGCCTGGATGAGATGAAAAGAAAGATGACATTTCACAAACCTGCGAGTTTTACAGGCTGGAGGAGGCAAGTGACAGCGCTTCAACTCCAGGTGCCACCTCCTCAGAGTCCATGTCCACTTGTGGTTGAGACGCAATGGTTCAAAACTTTGCTTTCAAGGTGGAAAAAAAAGAAGAATCAGATTTCATTGGTCAAATTCACAAAGGCTTTTTGTGAGTGGATGTCAACAAGGAGAGCACTGAGAGCATCAGCCCTGAGCGCTCGTTTAGATATGACCACGTTAGCTCTGGGTCAATATAAATAGCAGGGTGGATGTGCGCAATCAGCATAACAATAGAAGGTCTGCTCAGGTGATTCGTGTGATGTGAATTTAAGCAAGGAAATGGTGCTGATAGCTCATTTTTGAAAATCTATCTAATTTAAAGATGAAACACAAATGTTAAATAGATACACATACACGCCTATTCTGCTGTAGAAGTCTTATCAGTCCCCCTGGAGTCCTCAGTCAGCCTGCTCAAGTAAGTTGGACCAAAAAAACAAACAAACAAACAAACAAAAAACAAACAAACAAACAAACAAAAAATCTTACAAAAAAGAAACAGGCCGTTGGGGCAGGTTTTAGTGGATGGTTGAGTAGTTTTTGGGGCCAATACTAAGATTAAGCAGTAAAAAAATTCCAACATCGATATATTCTGTATAAAGGATATCGGCTGATACAATATAACAGAATATAAAATTCTGGCAGTGATTTTGGCAATGATTAACATTTGTGACAAAGATATGTAATGGAGGCAGAACATTTAACACTTTAACAATAAATTTTATTTTCCAAAAATATATCAGGGCATGGAAACAGTAAACTTTCACCAATACTTTTAAGAATTATAAATAATTTTAAATAAAAACACAACACTCAAATAGAGCTAAATATATTAGGGATGCCTGATAAATATTGGAGCCAATAAATCATCATCTTATACTGGTCAATCTAGCTATATCAGTCTATATAAAAATAAAAATATCAGCTATACTAATATCTGACTTGACAGACTGTCAAAACATCTAATTCGAATTCTTAAACAAAATGCTCCATAAAATCCAAAGTATGTTTGTGAAGTTTTGAAGAGCATTATTAGGAAAAAAAAAGTCAGAACTGTTCTTTGTTTTTGTTGCCATAGTGACATCAGTTAGATTTGGTTCAGTCAGATCTGTGGGATATTAAATCATCCTTTTTTTAAAAGAAAAAAAAATGCTTTCATGGGCAACAGGCCGATACTAATTTAGACTGATATAGGCTAGCTGTGACATGCCAATATCAGGCCGATAATATTGTTCAACTGATATGCTGGTCGGGGCTTTATCAATTATTGCAGCAGCCCTGATTTATTGATATCAGTTTCCAAAATATTAGTAGGTAAACTCGTATTAGTTCCCAAGCACACAGCTTTTGGCCTATACCTGCTTTAACGTGCCTAATTCAAACACAAATACTTCTTATTTTCCTTGTGTGGCACATCTGAGACCTGCGCAGGACACCTGGAGAAAGCAGTCTTTAACAGCTTCAACAACAACGCGACGCATGTGTTTTGGAGCTGGTTAACTGTGAATTGGGGACAAATTAGCTTTCTATTTTCTTTTTATTCAACCTTCAGGAGCTGTCTCTCATTAGACTGTCCGACTGTCTGAATAAGAGGCCATTAGCCTGTCGTGAGAACAACTGCACAATGGCATCACGAGGACAGATGATGAACTTATTCTCTTTAACGGCGCATCTCGACACCATCCGCTAGCTATTGATTCTTGATCAGTGAGAGACAAAGACAAAGAGTCCGATCTATTCATTATCAGGCCACTCTGATGTTCGATTGATTAAGTCTGAACGTTTTGATTTAATCTGGAAGTGCTCAAATGATCTCTCTGTTGTCATCTGTAAAACAAACGTCACTGAATTTGAGGGCCGTTTGAGGACAAATAATAACACTGTTATTACAACATGATGTTATTATAACGACCTGCTTTACAGTGAATGCTTTGTCGTCTTTTCTGCTACTTCTCTATCTATCACCTTAAATGCAACAGTTATTACTCACTAGGGATATTTTTTAAAAACCCTAAAATCATACTTTTTTGCGGTGTTATAGTTCAAAGAGCACACACATTCGTTAAATTTAATTTGATCAGATAAAAGATTAAAATATATCATTCTGTAAGGAGCCATCCTACATTATTACCTCCAACACACCTTTTCTTAATAAATTTGTTAACATAAATGTTAAAATGCTGGATTTTTACTCATTCATGTTGTATTATTGTAACTTACTTGCAGCCATAATATGCAACATTTTCTTAAAAAAAGAAACAAAAAACAAAACAATGTATTCAAACATCACTTTAGAAGTGTGTAGGGGGTGGCTGTTCCTGCAGAGGCCTTGTCTCTGCCTGTGTTTCTTTAATTTCTCATTTTTTGGCTGTGCTTGGGATGCTTCACCAACCCAAAAGATCAGTATTTGGCATCCTGAGAATGAGATTCAACAATCTGCTATCTTTCTTACAAACAGCTCAGACAAATCCTACTGATTCTACCTTTAAGTAAAAATCTGAATACTAAATCCACCACTGGTCTGCTGGTATACAATCAACACACTGGAGAAACAACTGAAACTGAAAGGAGCAATGTTCAAAATATATGTCCAACATATTATTTACTCTGCTTGTTTTTTGTGTAGAGGATGGCATTAAAAAATCTTTATGACAAACCGGCCTTTATGACCCATTAATTTGGTCTGCAACGTTCAGATAATTACATGATATTGACCAAGCAATTTGCCATATTAGAATTGCCTTTTCTAAATACAACTTCACATATATTAGTGTAAGGTAATCCATTACATTGAGAGGTGCTTTTTCTGTGCATGTAAACAGGAGTGGACAAAAATCAGTATTTAGTCCATTCCACCGATAGTAATGGCATCAACATCTCTCTGACAGTGTCAAAAAACTGACTGAGATTCCCAAGAACAAGATTTATTGAAGGGATATTGAATTGGATTGCATGAGATTGGACACGTGTATAAACTATGTTCTTATTATACTTAATATGTGTAACAGGTCTGAAAGTGCAAAATAAAATGAAAAAAATGAAATGGTGATTAATTTGAGAAGTGTCATCTTAGACACAGATGAGCTTTTAATCAAGTTTCTGGATTAGTGAGGTTTTAGTCGCAGTCTCAGGTCCAACTTTGCAATTTGTACCAGATTTTAAATAATGGATTTGGTCATGGTTCTGCTTTATTAAGAAATGATCACAATTTTAGTAAGTTATAAAAGTTTATTAAAGAAAAATACAGAACATGAGCAGAAGTCTTTACATTCTTCCAAACAAACTGCTTAAGAAAAAAATAATTTAAAAACTTTGTTGTTTCATTAAAACAGTTATAAACGGTGGAGCTTTCTTACTTACACACATACGTTACACATTTTTACATATAAGCACACTAAAACTTTTTCACAGAGAACATTTATCATGTCACAGTAGGAAAAGCATGTGTTAATTTAAAATATGGCTTAATTCCACTTAGCTGCTTCAGTTTCAGGGTCCTGGTGTTGTGACTGCTGAATCACAGTTGCAGCTTACTGAAACATTCAAATAGAAGAGACTCATTGTTAATGTTACTAACATCTGCTGTTAAATAACAGCTTTTCCTCCAAGAACGAGTCAAAATGTCCGCTGTGAAAAGGTCTGTTCTCAAAACGTTACACATTCATTACGCTCAAAATCATAAGTGCTGTTTGTCAAACACTGAACACAATGCATCACATTTCTTGACAATATTTCTTGGCAACACAGTGATCCTGTGATGCTGACCTAAAAAGCATCAACACTGAATGCCGGCAGCTGTGTTGTTTCAGTTGAAGTGTCTGATATTCTCACGACTAGATCAGTCTGTTCCTGCTGCTGGTCTACAACAGGCGACAGGACGGCGTGAGAGACAGAGAGCGGAGAGGTCGGCAGGGGCAGAGGAACGAGAGCAACGAGGCAGATAAGATTGAAATGAAATTTAGGCCACGAAAGACCTTTTTCACAGCAGCCACTTTGACATGAAATAGCAGAGTAAACACAGGTGTTACCAATGATACTAATTAAGATTCCATTCAATTCAGGTCAAACAGTCAGTGTAATGATATTGTGCATGTTGGCTCACTGGAAAGGCTCTGCGGAACAGGACCTTAAAGCCACATTATGTAACATTTCTGCATTAAAATAGGGATGAACTGATTTGACACTCAATACTGTTATTGACCTGATGCTGGCCAGAGTCACTGGATCAGATATTGGAAAAGAAGACAAGCTGTAATCCAATACAATCCATTATCTTAAAGTATCACATAAATACTTAGGCCTAACTAAACTTAGTGTCACAAGTAACACATGCATGCAACATTTACTTTAATTGGGAATGTTTGAAAGCTGAAATGGAATATTTGTTTCACAGTTTGAGAATGTTTTTTAGATGGCTAAGTTAAGAAAAGGGCATCAATACGATAAAAAGACGGTAATGGATTGGTATCTACAACGACTCAAGGTTGCACTATCTGTATCAGTATCGGACATGAAAAAGTATCTACCCATCCCTAACCTAAAAAACGCTAGACCTGTTATACATTTGGTTGAGCTGTGTACAGTGTGTTTCCTGCTAGATGCTAATTGCTATAACTTCCAGGAAAACATGGGATACATCAAAGAGTGAGGAAGGAAGTCATCAAACTATGACCTTAGTGGCAGAACTTAGATATTGTTCTTTTAATTAGTATTATTGGTAACACCAGTGTTTATCCTATTATTTCATATCAATATGGCTGCTGTTAAGATGGTCTGACGCTGACCACGTGACCCACGTCCTCAGGTCTAAAGGAAGCTGGTTAGCATGTTCAGACAAATCTCAGCAGAATTACAGAGATTTCTGTTATTCAGACTGAACAAATGGAGCACACTTTAACCATGCTTGACATGAAATCCTGTAATGCAGCACAGCAACAAACACTGTGGGACGACAACATGTGAAAGAAAAGTAAGTTTAAATAGTCATCTTGTGTTACGGCTCATTTTTCTGTTTTGTATTGCATAAATTACATCTATATATTTTACATATTGCAATAGTATGTTCTCCCTTTGACTCTTTGTTATATGCAGAGCGTACTTAAACTTGAGGCAGACGAAGAACAGCATGAGTAACGGAACAGCTTGGATAATTTGAAGTGGTGTTGTTTGAGGTACTTATTCATGGTCAGCGTATTACCTACAGTATGTATGTTTTCACATCGGTGAACCAAAACTACCCTTTTAAACACAGGAGACACAAAATAACACAAACAAATCAAATCAGATCAAGGCAATGGTAGCCGAGCAAAATCCTGTTTCTTTTAAAATATGCGGATGAGGCAGGACTCTGCCTAAACACAAGGAGTGAATGTGACTGGCCATCGTGCCACCATCACTGTCACTGGACAGTGTACTCACTTATCCTAGACCTTCTGCTGTATATTTTCTTCTTATTTTATTCCAGAATTAATCTAATTCAGTATTTTCTACATTTAGATCATTGTATTTTTAAATATCGTAAAGCTACAATATGAATGTACAGTAATATGTATAATCATAGAATAAGAAACGGACATTCCTAAAGATAAATACTGCTGATTTTGAATGTGTTTAAAATCTTGTCTGCTGTGTTAAGTGCATGTGATGCTAAATATGTCTCAAATGGGAGATGTGTGTGTGGACTCATGGCATACTATACTATACTATACTATACTATAATATAATATAATATAATATAATATAATATAAGCGTGTGTGTTTGATTTTGGAGTGTTGTTTAAGAGGTGTGTGTGTAAGCAACTGAGGATAATTATGAAAAGAAAATGCAACTCCATGATTAACAAGATGCTGTAAAGTTCAAATTCTTCAAGTATGAAGCATTGTTATTAAGTATGTAACGTTTAATGACATCAGATTTAACTTAGAAAAGTTTTCACAATTTAAGGCCAAAACCAGTGTTATTGATCTCAGTAAAAACACATTTGGTGAAAATTAAAATGACAGCACATCTTCCTCACCCGTCACATTCATCCGAGCAAAGAGATGAACATGACCACTCCCATGAACTGTGTGAAGAGGATGAGTGGAGTGAAGAAGGACCACACCGGCCACAGTGCCATGTTGAAGCTGCAGGAAAAGTAGAATAACACTGACAAATATGCACCATTTGAACTAGTACTGATCGTTTGGAACAAATGAATTATATACAGTTGTCTCCTACACTGTCATGTTGTCACAGCCGCTGCAGAGGCAGACTGTGGGAGGCTATATAATGCCAGGAATTTTTAGATGGTGAATTTTGATTTTTTTTTTTTTTTTTTTCAAGTACTGCTGAGAATACAAATAAACACTCAGCGGATGTGAGAACACACAAATTTATTCCACCCAAAACAAGTTCAAGCCTGGCATTCTTTCTGAAGCAGCGTCCAAACGTTTTGCATTTGACAGCTTCCTGTTTTATTCTAATCATTAATATAATTCACCACAGATTCATATGAAAATGGGTTCATGATTTAAACAATGAGAGTAATGCACAGTTCAAACTACAGTATTTTAGCCCTAACTGTCATCATGGAGTCAAAGAGTATGACCAAGGCATCAGCTAACCACAGGACAAAGAAAGCTAAGTGGGTCATCAATGTAAGTGATGACATTTAAGGTGTCAGAGATAAAAAAAACCAAAAAAAAAACCAGCATCAACCAGCCATGAGAGATTAATGCAAAAACTAACACTACGATTTCAATTCACATTTGATCACTCAGTCCATTAGCAGTCATAATTATCACCTCATCAATCAGACCCTCATCAACCCCAGACAATCTCATAGTGGGTAGGGTAAAGGTCTCACCTCACACTGCTTTAGATAGAGATCACTTTGATTTCCTAATCAGTCTGTCCTGATCGTTACTGATATAATGAGAAATGGAGAATGCATTTGCACAAGTGTAAATAATGTGTGAATAATATCAGAGTTTCTGGGAAGAGAGCTTTATTGGCTGAGAATTATACATAAGCCGTTTCTGTACATACTAAAATATCTTGGATGAGAATTCCTCAAATTGTGAGACATTTTCTCTGGTGGAAAAAACTATGACTTGCCATCTATGTTTATGTACTACATACCTGTCATTTCTGTGCTACAATTTTTGTTACTAATTGGACAAATATATGTTTAATTTTGTCTCACCTCTCACCATGTGCCCAGAGAATTTGAAATGGTTAATTCAGTCAAGGAGACGTACAGTTTACCATGTTTTCTCATGAAGTTTTCAAGTTTTTACTAAATAAATCTAATGCTGTTCTACTTTCTTTGATGTCATTCATTCATCATTGTAGACATGAGCATGGCAGGCTGAAAACTTTATGAACTGGGTCTCAAAATCACTGCAAACCACAAAACTAACTATGATGGAAGCAGAGATGGGTGATAGAAAGAGAGGGCAGGTGACAGCGCTGTCAGCACCCTGCAGGAAAGATGCTCTGTGGTGTGCAGGGATTTT
Source organism: Lutjanus campechanus (assembly GCA_027495735.1). Lineage (NCBI taxonomy): Eukaryota > Metazoa > Chordata > Actinopteri > Lutjaniformes > Lutjanidae > Lutjanus > Lutjanus campechanus. The sequence continues at coordinate 1,698 of JAJHUR010099333.1, read as the reverse complement.
AGACCTGAACTATACCAGGACGCAGTGTTACTTTCTCTGGCTGTGTGGAAATCTGATGTTTTCATATTACAGGTGGCATTCAAATGTGAGGAAGGCTAAACCATGAGACTCATGATTCAACGAATCGTTGAATCTTGGTATTGAACAGCCAAACCTGATTTGACTGACAAAATACAGCCCTAGTTCATCTGTTTTCATGAAACTGGAAGGATTACAGCACACTATGACAGTTTGTAGTTTATTTATTTTGCTGTTTTACCTGCAAGATGCAGCAATAAAGGCTGCAGTGGTGATGGGAGGAATGGCGGGGTACTCCTGGTCGTAGTGTTGGATGCCTTTGAACCACTCCAGGTACACAATGCAGAACATGGCCAAAGACAGGCAGATCCCGAGGAGAATCAGACCCACATTGAACCACCAACTGGGAAAAGGAGAACATTTTATTTAAGGCCTGAAGACAATCTGTTAAGACTTTACTTTTGAGTTTTTATAATGTTGGGAATAGAGAACAAGTGAATAAGCTCTGAAAGAAGAGTTTTGTGTCTTCCTCACAGCTCAAGTACCTTTTGATGTCATCGTTCTCCATGATGTTATGGAGGAAATCCACATAATAGGTTACACCTATAGATGCCACGATCCAGAAAATGGAGTGTCTATTAATGCGAGGGAGTGGTTTAGCATCTTTTTCTTCCTGACCTGAAAGGTTATAGAAAATAAAGAATTTGAAAAAAAGTTTAATTTTAAGTGTTCTTTAGGTTTAGATCAGGACTTTAGACAAGTTGAAATTTCAGACACCAAGCAAACTAGTGCTACCATTCAACGCTAAAACACTGCATGACTTCAAGAAAACAGAATGTTGACACTGAAAGGGTTACAGTATGGTTGGTATAGAATTTACTACCACGTATGAGATTTCTCTTGCCTTAACAGAATGTGCTAAATCCTCGCCTTTCAGATCTAAGAAGCTTTTGAGGTGAAGCTGATATCTTTCTTTGAAATAATCTTCCTTCTCAGAGAGCTATTAATCGCTATAATTTACTGGTTGATTAAATGTATCAGAGCCTGTTGTTGGCTGCTGAAGTGCTTCAGCATGCTGCTCTACTCTGTGCAGAGTTCACAATGAACTCAGTGCCCTAAACAAGTAGCTGGCCTACATCTTTTAATAAAAGTTATGCCCAGCGGTCCATCTTGGATATAAGATATACAAGATACTTTTGCCAGAAGGTCCACTGACGGTATGTTAAGTGGAATATACAGAGCCATTAATAAAAAAGGGATGACCACCTGACAAATGTTTGTCTGTTGCTTATATTACACTTATCAGTTTACACTGGCAAAGAGATGACCCCTGGATTGGGGACAGTGTAGGAGTAGAGTTTCCCTGTATTATGTTGCTGAGCTGACACAGCGTTTGCCCTCAGTCAAAACAATCAAGAATTGCTGGGATTCTGCCAGTGAAGGCCTCAAAGTTGGACAATTGTCCACTGTACAAGCTGTCTACAACCCCCTTAATAGTAGAAATAATTCCGCTATAGTCTTATTAATGATAAATACCAAGTTGTTTTAAATTTATCTATGAAGTGGCTGGCCATTCAACACACTTTTTAAATTCATACTTAGCTACTTTTTTTTTAACGCTAATGTTTGCTCAGGTAACCAAGCTGTGCTTGTTTGACACTAGCTGTTATACCACCAGCA
>JAJHUR010099331.1:2187-12724 GCA_027495735.1 Lutjanus campechanus | reverse complement strand
TGTGTGTGTGTGTGTGTGTGTGTGTGTGTGTGAGTGTGTGTGTGTGTGTGAGTGCAAAGCAGGCAGGAGTACCAGTTCATACATGTGATGTGTCAACAGTATGTTATTTTTAACAGTTATTTAAAGAGTCATTTGTGAACAGGTTTTTTTTATTGACAGCAGTGCTTTGTGGGAGTCGGTGGCAGCCAGAACAAACTCGCTGTTGGAAGCTTCCCAGTAACCACAGTGCTGCTCTGTTGGCCTCTGGCAGCTCAGGTGGAGCAGCTACATGTTCAGTGATAGGTCCCTCCAGGATTTCAAGGGCCTTTTTTGGAATTATTGCACAGTTGCATGTTGCATGTTGCAATGCTTTTCAACATTTTTTTTCCAATGAAATTGTGGGACCATGTGAAAATTGACTCTTTTTTTTGCACAATTCATTAAAAATCGTAGGAAACTTGTTCCAAGGAGAACAAACTCTGTCCTGAGTGTTCTAAGTAACCTCACCAAAAAGGCTCAGAATTACAAAAATTATAAATAATTTGCTTTCTTTGTAAATGAAGAAGTTCACGAGTACGGTATGCAACAAAGAAGCAGAATCTTTCAGAATATTAAAATTAGTCAAAAACAGCACAAAATTATAAAATAAAAGCCCACCGAGTGTTGATAAATGTCAATAACAATGACAAATGTTCTGGTCAGCACCTGTGACAACATTAAAAAATCTAAATACAAAAACATAGAGAATAATAAACCGAAAGTTGGTTCATGTATGACGTTGGCAGGGGGGGAAGTCACAGGAAGCAACAATGATTGGTCAAGTTTGCAGAAAAGTTGCAGTTTGGACAAAATTGCGAGGTCGCACAGAATTCACAGGGACTGAGTGACTGATTGACATGCTGTAATTCTGCTTTATTACATCTCAGGTCTTATTTTTGTAGACTTGAACATCAGTTCTATCAATAATTATGACTTTGTACTCACTGTGCTAATCTTTAAGATTTGGGAACACATCAGCATCACTACAGTAAAGTCTGATGAGGCCCAGAGGCCAGAGAAAATCTGGTTTCATCATTTTATTCTATTCTTACCTCGAGATAAAGTGATTCAAATAATCTGTCTGAGCAGCTGACTTGTCGAGGGCTGCAAGTAACATTGTTGTTACTGATTAATGTCCAGTACGTCACATGTGGCTGGCAATCGACCTGTTCTGTTGTCAAGGTATGAGGACGTGTTGCTTTAGCCAGTGAGCCCTGCACTGACCTCTCTGTCTCTGTCTCTGCCCGGTGACAGCGTGTTGACCCCAACAGACACCAAGTGGTGCTACAACAACAAGAAGTGGCAACATGGATGGCACACCAGAGTGTAGAGGAAGCTCAGAGTGACTTAATCTCAACTGCACAACCATAAATGTGGAGGAATTAAAAGGACAGAATCATGTCCATGTTGGATTAGTGTAAAGAAATATAAAGATCGTCATAATGGACGTAAGAGAACTAAGTGCCTGATTAGGGCCCCCAAGAGCAAATAATAAGAACGAATATAGTGTAAAGTGAGACTTTTACACAGGAGACCAGATTTCAGTTCCTGAATGAGACCAATGGTCAGTTTTAATTGACCAAGTAACCAAGTACAACCCCAGTTACTTAAAAAGTCGGGACATTGTGTGAAATGGAAATATAAACAGAATACAAAGATTTGCAAAAACCTTTCAACCTATGTCCAATTGAATACAGCACAAAGACGAGATATTTAATGTTTAAACTGATTAACTTAATTGTTTTTGATGAATTTGATGCCTGCAACATGTTCCAAAAAAAGTTATGACAGGATACGTCGGCTTTTCTTTAAACAACACTGAGTCAGTGTTTGTGAATTGAGGACACTGATTGCTGAAGTTTTAAAAGTAAAATTCTTTCTCACTCTTGTCCTGTGAGTTTGCTCCTTTTTAAAGATTAATAACCATAAAAGGGTAAAAAACATTTGTCTGATGTAAAACACAGAGCTGCAAGGAATAAAACTGATCATGGGTGTGTTAGATTTACAGCAGGAGTGTGAATGATCAAACATTAATAATACTCAACAGCGCTGGCAGCACTGAGGCAGTGGGGGGACCCTCAAATCAAAGTCTGCTTAGGTCCCTATAAAGGCTTGGGCCGGCCCTGATAAAGATGCCTAAATCCTGCATTGAATCGTAATTGTAGCTGCTCTCTGTGGAACACTGAGCTGCTCTGAACCTTCTTACACCCAGCACAGTGTGGAGAAGAGTCTCACTGTACAAACCAGTGTGCTGGACCCCTGTTGAGCCAATTAGCAGAGAACTGTGGCCACTTCTTTACAGCCTGCTGATGCAGCCATCTGAGGCCTCGTCCTGCTGTGAGAGCCACCATTATTACATTAGAGCAGACACACCACGTCACCCGATTACATAACACACATGACAACCACTAAACCACTGAGAGTGAAAACATATGACTTAACTTACTGTTTTTTTTTTTTTTTAGCTCTTCTATAATTATAAATCTTGCCAATAAGGTGAGACAACTGGCTCGCATCTGAGACTTCAGGAAACATTGATTTTCAGACATGTTATGGACCAAATATTTAACTGATTAATGGAGAAAATGGTCAGATTAATCAATACTAAAAATAATCATTACAGGAAAGACTTGAAAAATAGGTCCTGGGCCTGTGATGTGTAGAAGTTTGTGATCATGGTATCTTTAGTGATCATAGACTTTAGTTTTAAGTCATGTTTTTATTTGCCAAAAAGCAATAAATCCTGATAAAAACTACAGTCTTGTCTCTCTGCAGTACTGACTGCCACAGTGTATTTTTACACTGTAATCCTTTTTTATTGTATATAATGATGATGCACTAATCCTGATTTCAACAATGGATCTAGTGAGTGTGTGTAATGTGATAAGTGTCCCTCACAGTGATGAAGCCACAGAGCCAAAATTACAAGAATTCACTGTAAAACCACAGGCTCAGATTAATGAGTTGATTAATAAGTAGTGAAAACTTCAAATTAGTTGAGAAATTCTGATCTAACTTAAAGATGTTGAGTTCCAGTAACATTTTCTTTTTGTGTTTTTATTAAACTAGAAATTTACTGAACATGAAATAATGTGTTTTTATACTTAAAATGATGAAGTTCTGAACGAGGGCTGAGCGATTTTGAAGAAATATCTAATTATTCTGACTGATTAGGATGTGATTTGTGATAATAGAGGCAATGATGATTGTCACAACTGTTTTCTTATTTAGATTGAAAAACATGTTCAGATGACTGTGGTGTGATTTTTTTACAGGAATCTGAACCAAATGAAGATGTTTTTTTGAGTCTGTAGAATCTGATGTGCAGGACAGAACATCTCTGTCTCACCACATTCATTCATTTCAAAGTTTTTTGAAGCACATTTGGCCTTTAACGATTATTGCACCTCCAGTAACACTTTGATTTATTGTGCAGTCCTATTCTGCACTGTAAAAAAGTTTAGAAAACTCTTCAAGGCAATTTCAAGGCAGATTTTTAAGCTTTGAATCAAATTCAAACTCCAAGTTTTGCCGTACTATAATATTTTGTTGTGATAATTTACTTTTCTTGTTTGAATAAACTTGAATCTTTGAGTGTTAAAACCCTCCCAAAAAATCTGCACTCCAAAGACTGTTCACTGCTGTGAACCTGATTTGTCATCATTTGTGTGCTTGAAAATAAAAAGCTTGCATTTGAAAATGAACAGTTGAAATAAGTATTCACTTCGAGTTTACTCAAATTTTTTTTGACAAATTTAGAAGGGTAATAAAACTCGACAGTTGAGTTGGGCTTAAAACTCAAAAATCTGTTAAAGTAATTAGCCTTGAACTGTTGAGTGTTAACAGTGTGTTAACTGTAACGAAAGAGCACATGTAACACTAATTATATTCACGCTCTGGTAGCCTCTGATGTTTGACTTTATCAACTCAAAAGAATTGTGGCAACTAATTGACTTTGACTGATTTTTTTGAGTTATTCAGTTTTACAGTGTCTGTGACTTCTCGATCTACACCACAGCTGATGTGAGCTCCTTAAAAAATGTATCTGCACTGAGGCTACAGCAGCTATGTAGATATTAAGTGGGTCTTCATGTAAGATCTGTTGGACTGCTGGTGTTTTCTGTTCTGTTCTGTGAACTGCTCTCTATCACAAGGATGAGAAAGACAGAATATAATGCACAGAGACTGTCTCACATACAGTAAGGAGACTATTGGTTGTTTCACACAGCGAATGACACAGACAGTAGATCTACATTAGATTGTGAATGGTGCCTGAGTTGCCTGCATGTCCATGAAACAGTAATGTTTCTGTGGAGCACACGTTCAGCCCGTGTAGAAAGTATGCTACAGTGAATCATTTATAGAAGAAACCATTTATATAACCTTAGATCTGAACTCCATGGCCCAACTGTCAGCTGTGCTCAGACGGAGCTCCTGCTCTGTTGAAGTAGAAAATCATTTCTGGTCTCTTATTTTCACTTCAAATGCAAATCCAAGGTAGAAAAACACTCAGATGCCAGTAGAAGACATAATATACTGTGACCTCTGTACAAACCACGTGAAACAATTTCTGTGGAAAATACACACAAGTTCACGAGGAGCTTCATGTCTTTCACAGTTGGAACTTGGATGTATACAGTATGCTCATATACAGTGTGCCTGTGTACACAGATGTATTTTGAGCTGTGATACAGGCACACAGGCTCTGGAGATGACAGTGTTGGTCAGTTCACATCTTTATTTCTGGAAAAATATTTTTCTAAAATTCTGCAAAAATACTTAAGTAAAAGTACAAAGTATTCTTCTAAAAGACTACTCAGAGTATTAGTTTCAGAGTATTACTCTCAGACGTTTTCCTTTTTAAAGTTTAAGTTTCTTTATTCAACAAATGGCTCCTCCAGAAAAAAAACAATGCGAGATGCAATTACTGCCATTTCTAGTATATTGATTAAATATCAATTAATACATTTTTTAAATTTATTAATGGCTATTAATTGATTAATGATTAATCATTAATATCCTTACTCCAAAGCTGTGCTGCTGCAGTGTTTAGTTTTTTTTATCGATATGTCCTCATATGTTTTCATTGGCCTGTTTGTGATCAGATCACCTTAAGTGTCTATCTCTATCTATCAACTCATAAAAGTACAAGTACCCCAAAAAGTACTTCATTAAAGTCATTTGAATATTTGTAATTAGTTACTTCCACCCCTGCCCCTCATGTGTGACCCCTGGAATAATTTGACGTGGCAGACAATATTTTTACACTTTTACTTTTACTTTACAAGAAAAAAGAAGTGTATTAGAAAGATATGAGACATGTATTAAAATATCTGCACCATGACAACACAGACTAATGTACACACACACACACACACACACACACACACACACACACACACACATTAAAGGACACACAAGACATACCAAAATAAAACAGGAAGTGACTATGAAAAACCAAAACCATTAAATTAAGAGTTCTACATTGTTATAGAATTTTTTTTTAAATAAATAAAGAATCAAAAAATGAAATAGAGAAATAGAGCCACTGTTCTTGCTCCATCAACGTGGCAATATTTGAATGTGTCCCCTCAGCCTCTGCTGTACTCTGTGTTTAGTGCTAATTAGCTATTTAAATTGTTTCATTTGGCATGCTGGATTCATTTTGATGAGGACATTTTCTCTGTGTTGATATTAACTTGTAATCTGAAGTACCCCAGCAGCAGTAACAGTGTCATGAATTCCCCCATTAAAGGAGCAATATGTAGCTGCTGCACGTGTAAAAATGAGTACAGCATCCAAATAGTGAGTTGGAACCATAGACTGTATATTTAATGGGTTGAAATCCTATTTATTATACGATCTATCTCAGACTCAGGGAAGCTCTGCAGGAGCTCTGCAGGATGTAAGCAACATTGTAAAGTGACAATAAGAAGCGGGGACGAGTCCTCCACTGTAAGTTGATCAGCTGTTTATAACTGGCACTTGTCTTGTCTTAAGCCTGTTGTCCTGAAAACAAAAGCTCACTGCCCTGAAATAACACACTCTGGACTTGGAGTTAAGTGGCTGCTTGTCTCACTGCTGCCAAACTCCATTAACATTTTGCTCAATTTAACCATTGTAAAAATCACTCATAAACAGACACTTATTCATTCTGTGAGCATTCAGCATTAATTTGAACTGACTAATGTGAAACAGGCAAATGAAAAGTTATTCAGAGTAGAAATTTCAAAGGGGGAGGATTGTTGTCAGAGTAGCGAGTATTTCAACTTCACGTTTCCTTGATCTTTGATGACAGATCATGGTCATTTTATGATTTATTACAGTAACTATATGTCAGTCCATCACAGAGAGGCAAGAGAAAAGACTGGTCAGTATGTCAGCCCACTGTTACCTGCATCATTAATAAAAATCAAAAGCACAATATTGTGCAAAGTTGACAGTTTCTCTTTTGAAGAGGCTGCAGTTTGGTGTCCTCTACACAAGGTGCTGTGCAAATGACTCTGCACACTGTAGGAACATCTTCAAGTGTAAATAATATGCCAGAGTACACACACACACACACACACACCTACACACACACACACACACACACACACACACACAGGATGTTCATTTTCAGCTTTTTAATTAATCCCATTTACTTTTTCTTCAGTTCATGCTCAGTACAGGATGATATGTCAGATAGAATCTCTGTTCACACAGTAACAGTTCACATCAAAGTGTCATACAGATTATAATTCTGCCATTTGTCTTTCATAGAAACTAATAATGAGAAGAAAAAAGAAAACCTAATAATAAATGAGGTGTTAGTCCTGTCACATCACAGAGCTGTTTTCCTCAGGCAGTCGGCCTCTGACAGAGAGGATCGATATCAGTCCGATGAGCTGAAATGAGCTGGAATGAGATGAAATGAGAGGTATTGAGTTAGAGGGGCTGGATGGAGACTAGATGAGGATGATGTGTGTGCTGATGGATGCAGTGTGTGGGGGAGAGTTTATTAAAGGTGAAAACGGTCAAGGATGGAGGGGATCTTCTGGAAACACAATTCTTGCCGTGTTAGCCTCAGAATGTGCCACCGTATTAAGCCGAGGTGACCTCAGTCAGGACTGATGTTAGGATGTGAAGCAACAACAGCCTGATATTAGAGATATAAGAGGTCACTGGTTTGTTCGTGGTGTGGAGCCTCAGTGATGACCAGTCCCTTCATTCAGGCTAAATGAAATGATTGGATGGTGTCATGTCATACTTGCCAACCTTGAGATCTGCTATAGGGAGGATTTTAAAAATAAGTGGTGGTATAGAGCTTTGTTTCCAGCATTCTGGTGACTTTTTTTTTTTTTTTTTGCCTGCAAATGTTTTTCTAAGGTTTGTTAGTGAGGCTGCTCCAAGAAAAAGTGTGACCTTTTCCTTTAAAACTGTCCAGGACACAGGACGTCTTCTTTCCAGGATCTCTTCTTCTGGATTATGTCTTTCTCAGTCCTCTCCAGTCCTCTCACTCACTGATGAGGACAAGATGTGAGCATGAGTGTATAACAGGGGGAACCTGATATGAACTTATTCTCTCCTGTGTTGTTGTAAAGCGCTGTACACTGCAAAAAAACAGGTTGTGATAATGAAATGGAGAAACAGGTGTGCAAATTTGTGACACAGTGACAGTGATTAGGTTTAGACAACAGGACTACATGGTTGAGTTGAGGATAAGATCAGTGTTTGGGTTAAAATAAGGTATGTTACATTACATAAGTCATGTGATGTAATGTAACTTAAGTAACTTTACAGGACAGTTCACCCTAAAATAAAAAATACATTTTTCCCGTGGGCTATAGTTTTTTTGTGAGTTGCAGACTCTTGGAGTTATCAGCTGAAGAGATGTCTGCCTTCTCTCCAGTATAATGGAACTTGATGGCACTTGGCTTCTGGAGCTCAAAGGTAAAAAAAAAATGAAAGAAAGAAAGAAAATGAAAAAGGAAAAACCAGAAAAAATCAACAACAACTCACTCCAAAACTATCTAGATGGAAAAATAGCACTACAGGTAAGAGGACAAATATGTATTAAATAAGTCAACACTGACTTTTGGTTTCACACAAGACAGGAATAATGGTGCAACTAATTTTCATTGACATGACAGTTTAATAAATAGTTTCTTGTTATAGCATGAAAGATGTCACATTATAACAGTCAACATTTCATGCTATAATGTGACACAGCATAAATATAAAATATATCTATTACTTTCGTTATTTGGACAAATCGTGTCCTACCAAAAACTTAAAAAATATATAAATACCAACGCTCTAACTTTAATTATGAAATGTTTTGGTTCATTTTTTTAATTTATAAAACCAAGAATTCATAACTTCAAACAATTTAAAAATGTGTTAAAAGCCTCCAAAATCTAAAACTAATAACTAAAGTTAACATAGGTGTAAAAATGTGCTATGATAATTATCTTTGTTTTAAAATCAATTTTGTTATTTATATATTTGTTATTTTGTTATTATTAATGTTGGTCCTTTAAAAGTTGTGTCCCAGATTCATCCATCAGCTCTGTCAGATTTTTCCTTCCTGTTTTAAAAAAGGCAGGAATCCTCCTCAAGCGCTGGTAAACTTTCTATTTTTAGACAAATTCATTAAATAATATTTCTATCAGATGTGTCTCAACCATAACATGTAAACTCTGTAGCCTTCTAAATCAAATCAATACGACTATGCTGTGAAGTGAAAAAATGTGACATTTTGTCAACAGTTGACGTCTGCATTTAATAAAAAAATATTACTATGAGGTTTGCCTGTTACAAGGTTTAATAGCCAGCAGCTCAACCTTTTAAAATATTTTTTTTTTTATTATACTGTATTTTTAAAATTTTCTAGCAGAACTGAGGAGTAAACAGCCCACTCAAAATACAGTTTTGTCCCAATTCTCTTGAATGAATGTTAAATATGAAATAAGACAGCTAGAAGAAAAAAGTAAATAAAAATAAATGGAAGTCTAATGTTCAAATGATGGAGTGAATCATGAATGATAATGTTGCTAACAGTTACAAAATGTGTGTGTGTGTGTGTGTGTGTGTGTGTGTGTGTGTGTGTGTGTGTGTGTGTGTGTGTGTGTGATGATGGTGATGAAAAATGCAGCGAGAGCATCAGAGCAGCGGCCGGGGCTAAAAACAGAGCAGGACCGAGCGACCCCCGGGGACGCTCGGTTACTCCTCTATGATGTCACTCAGCCAATGGGACGCCTCCCTCCTCCTGTTGTTGTCACCGGACACTGACTCCCAGTCTGCTTCCTGCCTCCATCACCACCACAATTTAGGTTGGAGCAGATTCATGGAAAACAAGCGTTAAGCAGAGGTTCAGCTCTGATTTTAAAGGTTGTTTTGAGCTTGTTGATTCAGCTTCATGGTGATTGTTGATGCTGTAGTGTGTATTTGTGTTGTGTTGGTTGTGTTATGTGAGTTGTATCAGATATCTGGTCCACTCCCTGCAGTCTGTGAGCTTCAAACGAACTCTGGATCTCTGCTCTCTGTTCCTTCTGAATGTGACAGCCACATGCTCAGAAGCACTTAAGAGCAGACTGGAGGTCTAAAAGATGCATGTCTGGAAAAGTGTGTATGTGCGCCCACACACACACACACACACACAGAGCAGAGAGGACAGGGTAAATTATTCATTAGCCATGAGGTCATGATGATTTCATGATGATTCCTCAACACAGAGCTCCATTTTTTCACAGTTTTTCAATGAAGAGGAGGAAGCACAATTAAGCACAATTACAATGTTGTTGACCACCAGTGATTGGATGATGGGATGGCGACTTCTCTGCCTCTGTCAGATGATGCAACATTATGTAAGATTTGGTATTTTTCTGTGATTTAGCGCCCCCTACAGTTTGAGCGCAATTTTCTTACACCGCTGTGATAAAAACACAAGACACAGTCAGACTTTTATTTCACCAATCTCTCACCAACCACAAAAAGCCACACCACATCTAATCTTGTTCACTCACTCTCTTTTGCTCTTCGTCAACATCGTCTTTGTCCGCTAGGATCTGCTTTGTCAGTTGCATTCAAAAATTTCCATCTTTACTGGGTTCCTGATAACTCAAAATACTGTACTGTAATAAATTATAAAATGACCATGATGTGTCATCAGAGATCAAGTTGAAAAACCCGCCTCACTTGACATGAACGCTGCAGCCACTTTGTACTTTGATTCATGTGAAACAGTCATACAGAGCAGTTATTCGGGTCTGGAATGCAAATTTCAGAGTTCAAATTAATGCTGAATTTTCACAGAATGAGTAAATGTCTGTTTATCAGTTGTAAGAAAGAAATGTTTGATAATTTTGCAGAAAATGCAGATGTTCATAACTGTTAAATTAAAGAAAATGTTAATGGAGTTTGGTAGCAGTGAGACAGGAAGCCATTTAACTCATCATCCAGAGTGTGTTATTTTAGGTTTCAGAGCAGTGGGCTTTTGTTTTCAGGATAACAGGTCTGGGGGGGGGGGGGGGGGGCT
>JAJHUR010099329.1:0-14136 GCA_027495735.1 Lutjanus campechanus | reverse complement strand
AAGAGACCAACAGTATGAATAAGACTGCTTGGTTACATTACAACAAGGCACAAGGCTACTTTTTCTGCAGGCAATTGCCTGTTTGTAGCATGTTTGTTTGTATTTTAGCAAATAAATCACTGCAAGTGTTAATTATGTAGCCTAATTAAACCTACACAATAGCCTACTAAATATTCAGCTTAAGTATACTGATAGATTCACATGCTGTACCAATGACAAACTACCGGTGGTCATCATGTCATATCTATTATTGATTTTGGCGCCTAACTTGTTAAGCACGTGAGCAGTCGGCTAATTTATGCTCAGCTGCATAGCGCTGTATGACAAGCTACTTCAGAACAGAGACAAATAAATGCAAGTTATAGCTTGGCAACAGAGGGCACACAAGAGGGGGCAAACAATACACTCGACTGGATTCATTTATGTGTTAATACCTGGCTGGTGGGGCACGGGAGGAGGAGGGGGTGTGTGGGGGTTGCAGCTCTGCACTATCTGCTGCTACAACGCGCCTCCGTTTGTGTCCGCTCTGCGCATTCACGTTGACCAGGGAAGAGAGGTGAGTGTGGGTGGGGTGGGGGGTGGAGGGAATATTAATTGGGGCATTATTATCACACGCTTTTAATCGCCGAGCATTTATAGATGATCATGTCACCATGGGCCACTGTTTAAAAAAGAAAAACAAAAACAAAAAAAAACAAACAAACTTTCAAAAGAGCACTTGCTTGGTCCAGAGAGCAAAGGGCAGGTGCTTTAGCACCACCTAGTGTCTACCTGTGCATGCCACTGGATGAGAGTGTGGAGAGTGAACTAAAACAAGTTGTGGAGCAGAGAACTCAAACAATTAGCTGAAGGACACTAAGGCTACAGCCACACTGCTATGTTTTATTTTTAAAATGCAGGCTTTGCTACACTTAGAGTAGCTTTACAGTTGTTCTATTAACTGTTAGCTTACATTGATGCTATAATGACTAATGGCTTGTTCACACTTGTTCAACATTAGCAGCTGAAGCCATGATGCTTGTGTATGTTTTTGTACCAGGATGTAGTCCCACAACAGTGGGTCTTACTCCTTCTTTCTCCTCATGGCTGATAAAAGGACCAGGAGTCAACAAAACTACCACAAACTGTGACTTTCTTGTCTTTTAAAATTATCTTTTAAATTAACAAACATCATGTGAAAATTGTTGTACAGTTCAAAAGGAATCAAAAAATAATTTGTCTCTCTCCATAGACCACCATTCATATTTTTCTGAAGTTAGGCCCCATGGAGCACACTGGAAGGGGCATGGCTTCTGCCCTATTCACTCTTCCTAAGTCCTGCCCCCTTTTGCTCTGTGCTCCAGTAACAGATGAGCAACTTTGTTACCCAACATATAAACATTTATACATATAAACATACATAATGTCAACAGTGAAACATCTCAGTGGATGATGGTATCATTGTTGGTGAGCTGGTTTGCTGTACTGAGGAAGCTAAGCTAAAAAAATAATAGCACAAATAATGTCATGATTCAAAGAAACACACTAACAGCAGCCCACAGAAAAGAAACACTGCTGCCACCGATCTAACATATTGGGTTCGCCTGACTGAGCATAAAGTAAATAATTTAGTTTAATAAATGTGACATAAAGACACAGTACAATGGCCAGCAGCAGCAGCAGCAGCAGCTTCACCAACAACTCCTTCCTTACAGCAACTCTGAGGGGACAAACTACCTCAAATACAGAAGGCCTTTAAATCACAATGCTACAATGTTAGCGGGCTCAGTGGTTGATGATCGTCCTTATACTTATAAAATCCTAAAAACACTCAAATTTGTTTTTTAGATTCATTTATACATTTTAATTTGGGTAAGCAGGATCTCCATACTGATTAAACTTGAATGAACTGAGATTAGTTTTTAACTGTGCAACACAGCTCTTTTTAATTTGAAAGGATTTACTCTTTTTAAACATAATTTTGTAAACTCTGATTAGAACTAATCTTTGTTCGTGCAAATTTACTGCAGACAAATGCTGGCTAGTGTTGGGTTTGGCAGAAAGATCCAGGAAGTTCCACAGAGCGACGAACCTCACTCAACAAATTATTTAGAGGTTTATTATTATTATTATTTTTTTTTTTTTAATTTTTGTACAGTCACAACTTCCAGCCACACAAACACAGACTGTCTTTAATGGTGCATGGATACTTCAGTTTGTGAAGTTTATGATCTGCTGGTGTAAAAATCACACAGCTCTCTGTTGTTTGTCCTGTAAAGACTTAAATTTAAAGAAAGACAGGTGAATGTGTGATGTTTCAGAGGTCACATCACAAAGCAGAACATCACCCAGCAAATAGTTGCATCCTAAAAACACGTCTTACTTTGAAATTCACAAGTGTGCGAACTGCTAACTCACTGTAAATGTAGATGTACAGTACCTTGTACAGAGAGAAGGAAGACAACAAATCCGCTCACTGCTGCTGTTAAACTCATAGCTGCTCCTCACGTCTCTGTTAAATCAGCAGGTCGATCACATACATGAGAAATACTAAATGTCCGTTAATCACAATCAACATTTCTACATCTGAAAAGGGAGGAACTATCTTCGAAGGCAGTTTGCCTCTCTGTCATTGGTTTAGATGTGTCAAACAGATAATGAAGTGCTAAAAGGCAGCCTGACTTCCTTCCTCTTTAATACGCTTGAACAGATTAATGGCTGTAAATCCCCCGTGTTGAAATGAAGAAATGATTCTTACTGTTTTTTTGCGAATTAGACACATTAGACTTCTTAAAATATAGCTTATGGAAAATACAGAAAAAGGCATTGTGTGGCCTGGTAGAACATCTGTAAAAACTACTTGACAGGAAAACTGGCCCACAGCAGGGTGTCTGGTAGGAACTTGCGTTTTGCGGGTGATCTACTAAGAATAACTGCATAGATGACAACAGGTGCAAACACTGTGGTGACAGCAGTGTTTAAATGAGGGATTTGAGTGTTTTACAGGTGTCCACAGCAGGGAGTTTGGACGGCAAGCAGAATGACTGCAGAATGAAATTTGATCCTTTGGAATTAGAAGTTTTAATGGAGTCAAATAAACATATTATTGAGCTACAGCAAAAAACAGTCAGGAGCAACAGATGAAATTAAGAGAAGATGGCAAGATGTAAGGCGAAGAACAAAAGGAAAACTGACTTATAATAAAAGTCAACTGTCTTCAAACAGTAAATTAATAATAATAATAATAAATAATAATAATAATAATAAATCCATTGCGCAGGAGGTGTGAGCTGGGCCCTCTGTGGCCTGAGCACTCAGGCGGGACACTTGGGCCCTTTGTTGCGCACATCAGGCAGCTGGTCAGTGCTGTGTTTGGTCTGACAGTGGATATAAATGCCGTAACAAGAGGGAATAAAGACGGGGTACAGGCAGTGGTGAGGTCTCTCAGTCCAAGTGGAGCAGAGGAGCACACCAGGGGTAGAGACACATTGTGTATCATGGCTCACTGGCCAATACGTCAAAACTTCAATGTGTAAAAATAGTCTGTGTGCTTGGTTTGTTTCCTGTCTGTGGTCAGGTCAGGAGTGAGTACAGAGAATTGCAGAACACGGATGTGAAACTTACAATTACATTGATAATGTGAAGTCTTATACATGTCTGAGCAGTGGAGGAAATTCACAATCCATCTTGACCTCCACCTGATCTTATGTTTGAAGAACATTTCTTTAGACCAGTTGACAGACGCGCAGCTTGTGAACAGGCAAGGCAGGCAACTGCTGTTTTTATGTCTCAAAAATGTATAAGCCACAGTGACCGCACCCCCGCCCCCTTAAACAACAACGGACGATTTGCAATGACATCTCAGTAGGAAACCTCCCGAAAGGTGCCCCACATCAATCCCATGATCCCACCTCACGTTAAAGCTGCAGTAGGTAGAAATCCTGTCCCCAGCTCCTCCCACTAGATGAGCAGCATGCGCTTCATGAGCGCGTGCTGACCGACAGACATCAACCGTGTGCTATAAAACAGACACCTGACAGTAAAAAACACCGACAGAGGAGAGAAACTACGTTTAAAAACATGACGAAGTTATAAAAGTACAGAGAGCTGAACATAAAGAGACTTTTAAAAACGTCTTTCTCTCTGCTCTCCTGCACACATCAGCTCACTATCACAACACCCGCTTGTTGGAGGGGGACAGACAGGAGAGTCGAGAGAGGAGTCGGCTTGCGGTTCATGTCGGCGCGGCTCTCCGCGATATCAGCGGTCATGAAAATACAACTTAGCGGCAACACAGTTTGACTCGCGCGGACAGAAGCACAGTGTCATTTTCATTTACTCACCATGTAAACGGCGCGGTTGATTCCTCCATGGTGCTGCTGCACACAGGTTTATAAGCAAAGACGAAGATAAATCCACTTTTTAGTACCAAAAGTTTGAGAAACAGACTGTTCTCTCATCTGGCTGGTCAGAACATCTGCAATAGTTTCGTGAACCGCGACTGCTGAGAGGCCGGAGTAAAAATAAATCCACTTTTTCATCTCAAAAGTTTCAAAAACAAATGCTGAGCTCTCGTCTGACCGCTACGCGGCTCCGTGATTTCTTCGTCGTTGCTGCATAAGGTTGAAGCAGGAGTGAAGTAATAATTAATTTAATCCTAAAAGTTTGTAATATGCACTCTGAGCTCCTCTCCTGACAGTAAAATAGCACCACAGCAACTCCCGTGGTTGTTTTCTCCAGAAGCTAGCTCACTGGCTCACCGGCTCACAGCAGGTGCATAGGCTCTGTCTGTCGGCCCCGTCCGGTCCTCTCGGCACAAAGCTCCGCGATACAAGTGAATGAATACAACTGAAGGTGAACTCAAAAGTAACTGAGTGAGCTGACAAACTCCTGGGTTGAGCATGTTGCTAATTAGGCTGTTTTCTCTTTTTTATGATGCCGTTTTAGCAGCTTCTCCTGCAGTAGTTTCTGTCATCGACTCGAGAAGTAACGTGAACGCGCAGCGGCGCTGGTAGGAGGGATCCCCCAGGTCCTAAAAGACCTGTGATTGGTTCAGTCTGACGGTCCGCTACAGATTCTCTAGATGCTGAAATTAGAGGCACAGAGGAGGTGCAGCAGTGTAGCTCTCTCTCAGAACACCTGATTTACAATATGCTTAAAGGTTATTATTTCTCAATTATACCAAAACAATGTTGCCTACTGGAGCTTTAACCTGTGTAATGCTAATTTATCTGTAAATTGGACATGAAGCTGAAGGAAAATGAAGAGGATCCATCTGGTAGTGAGAAGAGGAAGCAAAAAAAGAGGAGAAAAGATAAAGACAGCGGTAAGTGGAGCAGATAATACAAGCATAACATGAACGGTAAGTGACAGCTGACGTAATGTTATGTGGTGACCACTGCGGTAAACTGACGACGCTAACGCTAGCTTACGCGAATGTTAGCTGCTGTTCAGGTGTAAACATTCTTTATGACAATATATATCCTGTTTTCTTTTGTTTTTGTCATATCAGTTCCGGCGACGTCCACCTCCAGCAGGACAGCAACTCCTACCCCTCATCATGCCACATCACCCGCTACTACAAGAGGTGTTCTAAGCCTATTCCAGCTTATTTATAACATAATGGTGATGAACACTGGTCGGAAGGGCCCCCTGGGAATATTTGCTTAGGGCCCCAACAGACTCAAGAATCGCCTGTGCTAGTAGACAATCAGGACAATACACCTTTCCCTGATGTCAGCTGATGCTAGACACTAACATAAAAATATGCATACACTACAAACTACAAGAAGATGTTGATATTATAATATCACTGCAGTCTCACCGTTTCAATGATCTGAACAAAATTCAAGACACCACCGTCTAAAGAATGACTGTCCATTTTGGAAGAATTTAAAAGACAACTCTTAAAAATACAGAAATTCATTGATTTCTCATATTTTGAAAAGCATAGATCAATGGAATTTTTAATTGACCACAGGTTGGCAGTGAGACAAATTTGGTCACAATTCAGTGGATGTGCTGAAGAAATTTCAGCTCTAGGATGTATGGCTGATTTTTAGAAGTCTGGATTGTGGAACGGAGGGGTGATGTATCTGATGCATCAGGCTTTAATGTGTAAGATACAACTGCATCGATTCAGACGGCCTGTATCGGTAAAATGCTGTACATGAAGTTGAAAAAAAATTGGTCAGCACTGGTATATCGATGCATCTCATTAGGGCGTGCATATGTTTCTTTTTTTCACACCTGCTGCCTCACTCACGCAAAACAAGCGCTCACCCTCCCTCTCCTGTCTCTCGTCTTCATTTCCTCAAAACACAGAGTGAAAGAACTGATGTTGCACCACCAAACTTTCATAATGCAAGAGGTCATGTCACTGGGAGAGCAGGTAACACAGAGCATCACTGTTCCTCCACACTAATCAGAACCACAGCACTCTTCATATGAAACAGCAGCACATCATCGTACTGCAGAAATGTTTTTTCAACAGTTTTAAACTTTGTTCACAGATTCTCATTTAGGCTTCAGTATCTCATTTACACATGAGGCTCATAATAAGATGTTAACACTCCAATGTCTCCTTCTCTCTGTCTCTACTGTTACTGCATTTAGTAAAACTATATAGGATTTCTTTTTGCAACTAATAGTGCACTACAAATATAACATTAATTGAATCAAAATGTAAAGATTCACACATTGCATCATCTCATATTGTATCGGGACAGGGCTGAATCGTGAATCATTGGCTATTTAAAAATTTCTAAGATGAATTGTCATTAACATGTATCGAGTGAGATGCACAACCCTGATTAAACGTCTAGAAATTTAAATGTGTTGTAATAAGTCAACCTCACTTAAATCAATCATTTCCAAAATTCATATATTGAGTGAATCATTAGTACAAAACGATTTTTGCATGAATCCATGCAGCTAATTACAAGATAAACTTTTCAAGTTTGTGGCGCTCTGGTGAAATACGACGTGTTTTAATTCATTAGTTTAGTGAAAAATCCTGAACAGCTGTCTTGATTTTCATGTTGCTGTTTCATTGCTTTCATGAGTTATCGCAAATTTTGATGAGCTATTTTGGTTAAAAAAAAAAAAAAAAAAAAAAAGATTGGCACAGGTTGATGACTCAAAATTTCTTTGATAACTTTAGCTCAGCAAACTCTGTCGATGATGCTGACTCATTTTCATGTTATGAAAACAGGGTTTTGATAAAATTGATGAAATCATAAATTTGCCATTTTTAAAGCAGAAGACAAACTAATAAAAGATGCAGATTAATTGAATGACTAAAATTATGGAATAATTATTAGTCCACAATTAGCTGTTTTCAAGATAATTGCAAAAATGTAAACTTGATTGTTACAGCGCCACCTTGGGGTCAGTGAGTGTTGTTTTTAGTGGGTGGAATTTGCAACCAACCTGCCAATTTTGTTCAATTTTTGTCTTTTTTGTGTCTTTTTTTTGTTTTGTGTTTTTGCCACACAAACACTAGAAAAAGAAGAAGGAAGAAAGAACAATCAGATCAAAAAGGGTCCACAGTGACACTGTTTGGATGACTAAAAATATTTTATTGATTATAGGTTAATTATAGATTATAGATTATTTTGTGGTTTTTTTTTTCCCTTTTGAATTAGCAACTTGTCCATCAGTACATAAAGCTTAAAAAAGGTGCAACATTACAACAATGTACACATTACAGCATATAATTATTATTAATAAAACAATAAAACAATTCATTGTTCTGAATGAGTATATTTTTTGGTACTGTAAGATGTCATGGTAATACTTTTATACCTACTTACATGGAGTCCACCATGTTGTAGCCCAGAAATAACAAACCAAACAATGGCTCCAGATGTTGCCTTACACATTTTGCATGAATTCTGTGGCCGCTGGAGCTTTTCACAGGCCCACAGGTTCTCCAAAGGTCCAAAAACAGTCATTGTTGAATATTTTGCACACTCAGTAACAATTTGAATAATAAATGGCAGGTTTGTGGCAGTAGGTCACACATCCATGGTGTCTGCAGTTGTCTGTGTATGCCTCTGTTTGGGAGCATACTCAGGGTCTGTCTCATTACACGTCCTCTGTTTTGGTTCATGTATGTCCAACAAAGTGAATAAAGATCAGCAGGTGTGGTGATTATTAAGTAATACACCAGTCAAATCACTGGTCCCGTAGGTCTGAAACAGCTGTGCAAAGCAATCACAAAGAAATTGAACTGACAGATGCTCCCAGCTGATGATCTGCGGTCAGCACAGTCGGACCATCACAGGTGCGTCCAGCAGAAATCCCCAGCAGGCAGAATGCATCTTTCATCTCTAATGTATCTCATTGTTGGTGCGCCTCTCCTTCATAAAAATCAGAAAAATGACTTAGAACCAACCAGTCTGATGAGTATACAGGTCAGTATGGTTATACTGTAGCAGTCTGGCGTTGTTCATGTGATTTAATGAAGGTAAACACAGTGAGCGGACATGCGTAACAGCGCTGTGCTCGGGTGCGTCCCTTCTCTCAGGCTGCAGATTCAACATAATTGGTGCCATTTTGACACATAAAGCAAACTGTTGCTAAAAAAGAATGACACACTTGATTCACTGACTCCTATTTACAACTTTGGCCAGTTATGTTCCACGATAATCTGTTCATCACCACCTGACAGGGGGGTCAGATTTGGTCTGCAGGCTGCAACACACCAGATTTGTGTTGTGTTCATACTCTTGTTTTTTTGGTGACTGTGCTGTACAATGCAGATGAATCCTCTGCAGCATTTTGACTTCTTGGTCTGTGAATGAAAAAATATACTTAGAGAATTCTGAACAAAAAAACTCACTCAGCAAGTTTAAAATAACAAACAGATGCCACAGCAATGAAACAGTGGGGATGTAAACATTGACAGTTTTAAACTTTGTGTAGCAGAGAAAAATTCTCCTGGACTCACTCTGGGGAAGCACTGACACTCTTAAATATGATAGTAGTGTACTCCACACTGTCCTCTTCCTCTTCATCCTCCTCCTCCTCTTCATTCTTGGACTGATCTGGCCAGACGTTGTAGTAGAGAGGATCTTCACGATTTTTGGAGTAGCTCACGCTGGCATAGCAAAGGTCTTCCCGCTCCTCTGCTGGTCCTCTTTGTCCTGCAGCTGATGGGTTGTCGTACACTGAAGCCATGTTTTCCTGAGATTTAAACAACACACAGACAAGTATGATTTTTTATTGGCCTGTACCACGAAATGACCATGTAGTAAAACATCTGTAGAGTTATCAAAAATACATATTTGAACTCATATAGCGTTTTGGAGATATTTCAAAACCTCAACAGAAATGTCTTCCAAAAATCATGAACCAGTTAAAGATAATCCACAGACCTTGTTGTGAGCAATTTCATGTAGGAACTTTTTTCTGTCTATGGTAGAATCTACCAGAACTACTTTCTTTGCAGTAAAAAGAAAATAATTTCATGATAAAGAGCATAACAGTTAAGAGGAAAAAAATACATATTTTTGATTTTGGGGTGTACTGTCTCTTTAATGGTGAGGGTTTGAGGTCTTCGCAGATCCATCCAAAACCTATGACCAGAAATAGCCATACAGGTCTGGATTCTGGTCTTATTTTATCATATTTTAACAAAACCGATTATATATATCAATTGCTTTGGATAAAAGCGTCTGCTAAATAAAACTGTAAATTGTAAATAATCAGTGATGCTGATGCTGATTTGGGAAGACCCAGCCATGATCAGACAGCACTGATCATGCAGGAAGTGCTGCGTGTGTTTGTAAGTATGTACTGCAATGTGCATCTGTGGCCACAAGGAGGAGCCACATGACTTGTGCAAATGAGTGCCCGTGGTTAGGAGGTGAAGAGTCATAGAACAGAGGTCAGACTTGCCTTGTTGAGCACAGGGAAATACAGGGAGTCTCAGAGGATCTGAGATCTCGTGCTTAATATTTGTGTCCCCAGCAAAGTTTAAGGGAGTCTCTAGAAAAATCATCTTCTAAGTAATGATTTGTTTTGGGGGTTTATACCTTTAATGGATAGGACAGCTGAAGATATGACAGGAAATGGGGAGAAAGAGTGGGGGAATGACACGCAGCACGGGCCACATGCAGGATTTGAACCCATGGCAGCTGCAGAGGACTCTCAGCCTCCATATATGGGACGCATGCTCTACCTACTGAGCTACCTAGGCACCTGCAGAATGTTAATGTTTCTAATTACAAAATATTTATTCTGATTTGAATAAAGAAAAATATAGTTGTGTTTGATTACTCAGTTGTCTCTGGTAAGGGCTTCTTCCATGTGTGGTGCTTTTGTGAATTGTCCATGATCTAAATGTTGTTTTCTGCTTTGACATTATGGTTATGTTTGGATGAATCAGTATGCATCAAGGCAGGCCAATAATTCAAAGAGAAAGTAAAGTTCACTACTTGCTCGTGGGTATTGCCTAGTTGGTTGCATTGGCTTGCATCAGTGTATAATGCTTATTCAGTCTGTGCAGGCTAAGATTTCAATATAACACTGGAGCACTCGATAGGGGGGACCCCCCGATTACCACTGGGTATTTTGCACACTGTTACAGATGATGGCACAATAGTGATGCTAAGGACAGCATCAAAAAAGGGCAACAACAAGGGCAAACAATCAAAGTCATCTTTGCTCTGCTAGATGCAACAAAACTGCAATGCTGTTTATAAACAAGTCACACTTGTCATCTGTCACCATGCAAATGGAATTTTAAGTTGAAAAATTGAGTGGATAGTCATGCTGTTTCAATCTGCAAGTGGTGGACCAGGTACAACATTTCCAGGTCTTTTTGGGTTCAGCCATTAATTTTTTGACCCCTGAAGACCTTTGCTGAGTGGGTTGTTCTACGTTGATAAATTGGAAATGAACAGGATGAAAAAATCGAGTCCTCACCTGTGCACTGTTGTCTGGTCGCGCTGTGATTTGTTTTATAGATCTCCTTCTTCTGTGTAGGGGAATAAATGACAAAAAACAAATCATCAAATGAAATGACTAAATAAATGTAAGATGCATTAGTAATTTAAGCCCAGTAAAACTGAACTACTCACCTAATAAAGAGGAAGACAGAGAGGAATATGACAGCCAGAAAAATAGCCAGAAAAATACCAGTGATTGATCCAGCACCTATTGATTTCTTCGAACCTGGGAAACAGTGATCAAACGGAAACACTGACAATTAGTTCACTTGCTTGGGTCCACTAGTGACTGACATAACATAAATCACATATAAATAAAATGAATCAGAGCCAGAGACAGTGGGATCCATCCATCTATTATTATTATTATTATTATTATTATTATTATTATTATTATTATCTATTTTTATGCAGATGTTTAAGTAGCTTACTAACTACTAACTAGGAAGTTGGTACTAAAATCAGAATAAAAAGGTATGGATGATGAGTTTAATTCACATCAAAATAATGGTCAGGCCAAGGCCAGGTGACTCGCCTATCAACAATTAAAAAAGCCTAGTGGGGGTCCAGTAAAATCAATTAAGAATCTTAAACTGGATTAATCTAATTTTAATATCTTATGATACCCTCCTAATTTTTTCACTAGAGATGCACCGATTCCAATTTTCTTGGCCGATTCCGCTTTCCGATTTCTTTAAGGGCCTGACCTCCGATTTTGGCCGATTCCAATGTTCAGTTTTTCTAAGAAATATAATTGACAGCATTCACAAATATTTTTGCAACTTTTCTTGTAAAACTAAATTGGATGTTCATAATAAAACACTGACTATTAAATAACATATTTTTTCTTAAAAAGTGCTCCAGATTACAGCCAGGCCTTATTATAAGATTAAATTAATATTATGTACTAGAGGAAACGCGATCTTGTGAGATTCCGCGGGACGCAATTTCACATAATCTTGTGTAGAATCCGATGTAAACAAACCGGAGACTGACGCGGTGCAACAGTTTGCTCTAGTAAAACTTTGCAGTGTGAAAAACAGACACAGAAGTTAAACGAGTCTGGATGAGAAAATGTTTGAGGAGACACATCCAAACAGGCTGTTTATTCTTCAGCCAGAACAGGAGGTGAGATTTTAACTGTCAGTCTGTGAACAGCAGTCTGCTGCTGGCTAACATTAGCATAAAGACATCTATATGGACAGATGTAGAGTTGATTTGGCTGTGCTCATTCTCAGCCATACAGTGGTAGATCCCACTGTCCTCTGAGCTGATAGAGGTGAAAAGATGCATGCCTTTTGGTCCTTGGGTCAGTGTTTGCTTCTTCTTGTGCCAGGTGTAAGTAGCTGCTGGGTTAGCATCACTGCTACAGGTCAGAGTCACTGAACTGCCCTCCACTATCTCACCAGTGGGACTCACTGTCACAGAGGGAAGCTTTGGACCATCTGGTGGACAAAAGAGACATCAACAAGCCTGTTTTAGGCATGGACAACCACAAGTTGGGAGGAGGAATGTAATTATTTTAATGAATTATTCTGGTGCCACAGTGGTTTCTATGTTATCCACCCACTACTTTAGAAATCCTGCTTCATGAGACAGGTCATTGGTGCCTCTACAAAGCCAGCAGGCTGTACTAACCATTGGACCTGTACATGTAATGTGGGTGTCCTCAGGTGTCCTCTTCCCAGCCCTTTTCTGTGAAGAAACTTGGTTGCCTCCAACAGCATAAATATTTGAAGTGACCCAAAATCTTCTCACATTGTGGATAAAAAATGATTTCGTAGTTTGTGAAGCAATGTGCCACTGGCACCTCAAATTTTGGTAAACCCATGGGGGGAGAGTGCCTGTGTTCCCACAGCCCATATGTTCCCACAGCCCTATGATCCCACATGCCTAAGATTTTTTTCAAAATTAAGCGCTATGTTCCCACAGTTCCCACATTTCTACCCCTGGTAGTTAGGGGTTCACCACTCAGTCCTGCAGCTGGCGATTTGAAGGAGAGAGCTAGCTTCCAAACTCTCTCGAGCTCAACACCGCTACTCCAATATAGGGTTGCTGTGGAGTGACACACCCTCATACCAAAATTAAACTCACCTCCATGAGTTAGTGCAATTTAGACCCAGCACACATTTAACTTTCTATAATTCTTTAAGGAACAGTACAAATTCAAACAATCTAAATAAGTAATAAGTTTCACTATTTATGCAGTTCACTTAAAACTGTTTCCCTATTTACATGCAATCGCTAAACCAGAGTTTTCCAAAATCTCCACTTTGGCAAGAGTTTTTAGAAATAATTGTTTTCTTAAGATAAAAACGGGGTTTTCGTGTAAACAAGAGGCCAAACCACATGGAAATATCTGCGTTTTCTCTTCATGTAAATGGGGTCTTAGAAATGTGAGACATGTGAGAACATAGGGCTGTGGGAACACAGGGCCGTGGGAACATAGGGCTGAAGCTGCCATTTGAATACAACTTTGACTGACCGTATCACCAGCCAATCAAATTATGATGTATGGTGACAGAACCTGCTAGGGCCCTGCAATGTGATGGCGCTAGCCCCCAGTGTTGTCATCAATGGTGTTTTTGGGAGTAAACTAATGCTGATATTTATTAGGGCTGTCAAAATTAACACATGCGATTAATCTGGAAACAATAATGCGTTAAAAAAATTTTACGCACAATTAATCGCATCACGTGACTTAGGTAGAGTCTGTCTGTTTATACATTCTGTGGTCTGTGTTGCCACTGGAGTTGTCACCCGTCTGCTGAAATACGGAATTGTCCCATATTTGAGGATTAAATAGCACGTCCCGTTTTGAATCAGTGCGGGATGGTGTTTGTTTCATATTTCCGTGACAGTGACAATCAGACTAGTAACTCGGCGAGTGTTTCCTATGACGGACGGGGGCCTGTCAAATGTACGGCAGCTTAAGGGGGACAATATTCTCCATTCACAACGAAGTGACCATAGACTGTATGGATGTGACTTGTTTATGAAAGTTGAGGTGTGCAGACAGATACATAGGCATTTTTTTTTTTTAAACTAATCAAAATGTAGTCCTGATGTGAAAAATAAACAACTATGATGTGTTATTATTTTTCAGCAGTTTGTACAAATTGCATCCTTAAATTGTAATGGATTAACTGTATTGCATCCTTCAATACTATATAAGAAAGAATAGAAGAAAATACAAGTAATA
>JAJHUR010099328.1:1822-13555 GCA_027495735.1 Lutjanus campechanus | reverse complement strand
TGTGTGTGTGTGTATCCGTGTGTGTGTGGAGGAGCTGCAGCGAGGTGGAGAGGAGGCAACGTGATAATAAGTTAGAGCGATACATTAAAAGAACTGATAATGTCGGAGCTTTTCATTGTCATGTGGCAAACTAAATTAAGGAGTTAGGCTGCATGCTGACAGGTTTGGTTTTAGCTTGTTAGTAACAATTTGTGCACACAATGAAGACGAGGAGTTGGAAAACATCTTCCTCCATATGGACATGATTCAGGTTTAAAAAGCCAGATGAGCAAGAAATCCTATTTTCCATATTATGTTGGATGACAGTGGTTATAGTGGTGGTAACACTTGATATACTTGACAAAAGTATCAAAGTAAGTTTTTTTTATTACTCCAGTTTTGCACATTTAATATTCTTATAATACCTCTGTACTCTGTACAGTTACAAGTACAGTAATAGCTGCCATGCAGTTGTCATATCAGTTTTAAAAGCATTTATATTTTAATTTGATCAAAAAGGAATATATTCCATGATATATATATATGTTACCATCCATTTAAATTTTAAGCCGTACCACCCAAGCCCAGTATCAAACTCTCGCCACTTTTAGAGTTGAAAAGTAGCTCTGAAAGTTTGTAACTTGGTCGTTCATGGACGCAGAGTCAAACAAAAACAAAACAAATCTCCACAGAAACTTTTCAAACCTGCAGCACAACCCACTCCCCTGCTGCTGATCCATATGTTCAGTTTGTTCCAAACACTCACTTTGTCCATAACTGAACACATTCCGACTCTGACCTGTTATTGCCTCCTCGAAGCTCTCGAGCTTCACCAGGAATGTAGCTGTATTGAAAATGTGACATTTTTTGGAACATATTAAAAAATATGAATGGACAGAGATGTGGTACAGGAGCGGTTTGAGGAGTTTCTATGGAAGCTGTTAAGCGTTTCCTTGCTGTGACCTTGGTTCACCGCTGCAATACGCTGCAACTGCTGTGAATACAAGCCAATCACAACTGTTATTCTTCACCGAAGCAAGCTACAGAGCCAACTTTCAGTTCACAGGGGTTCAATGTTTTACACTTATTCACTTTCCCGACAACGGATAAGAAGATCAGTACCACTCTTGTGTTTGAACAGTAAATTATAATATTAAATAATAAATAAAGCTTAGCATAAAGACAGGAAGCAGGAAAAAAATCCTCCTACTAGCTTACTCATTAAAATGTGAACAACCAGCTGTTTCCAGTCTTTATACTAAGATAAGTTAACCAGCTGCCTGGAAACAGCTGGTTGTCTGAATTAACAAGGCTCCAGGAAGTCATTGTGCACAGACAAGAAACTGGCAAGACAGCAAATATTCCCCAGAACTAACTTTAACCTACTTCTCTGACCTGACAAACACTGCAAAAATGTCCTTGCTTTATGATGGCTGGAAACACAAGAAGGAATGACTTAAGTACAAGACCACAAATATCATACTGTCAAACACACAAACGCAAGAGGACACACAGAAACACGCATCTATAAGGAAAGCAAAAATCCCATTAGCCTCTGTCCGTGCAAGGGCAGGGGAAGTGATACGTCTGGGTGGCCAAGCAGGGGATATGCAATAATTCCAGGTCTGCACATTTCCAGCCGTCAAAATAATCTATTGGTGGGCAGTCGACAGTAGAAGTAGTGCTCTCTGTGTGTGATGGAGGGGCAGCGTTAAGTGTAGTGGGGTGTCAGTCCACCGAAAACTCCACACTCTCAGTTTACAACCAATGTACATAGAGGTAAGAGAGGAAATAACACCAGCGTGGTGATTTAGGAACAGGTTGTACATCAACCACACAGGGACGCGCAAAGTCCTTGACTGTCAGGAGACACATAGGAGGAGAAAATAGTACCTTTAACTGCCTCCGCTCCTCTTCCTCCTCCTTCTCTACTCCTCACTGCATCCATCTATCTGACTACCTATTCATCCATCCATCCGTCTGTCCATCCAACCACCTATTCATCTTTCTTCCCCATTTTGCCAGACAGCGCGGCACACCGCTGCGTGATTGAAACACATGCAGCTGAACATCACTTTTGATTTTATGACACGGGCTTTTGTGAGAGAGGGGCGGAGGTAGGGAGGGAGAGAGAGAGAGGTAAGAGAAAGGAAGAAGAAAGGAAAGCAAAAGAAAGCGAACGTGGGAATGGCTCGCCTGTTGCTTGCACATTAACATCCAGCTGAAAGTATAGAATTACCGCCTCACAGTTGCACGTCTCTGCCAACCAGACGAGTTGAATTTTACTTCCATGTCTCTCCAGACTCATATAATGTTTGAAGTGAAGTCTTTAAAAGGTATTATGTGCATTTATTGGCAAAATGGAAGTTATCACTATTATTGACCTGATTCCTGTGAATCATTTCCAGTGAAAGACGTGCTGTCTTCCCTTTGAGACTTTTTTTTTTTTACAGAAGAGTACCACAGCACATTCACCAGAATGAGGACATGAGGTCAGAGTAACCTTGACATTTGACCACCAAAATCTAATCACAACGAGATGAGAGTGGTATCAAATCTTTTCATTTAACTTTCTGCAAGAAAATCAACAAGTCTATTTCCCACAATGTCAAAATGTGCCTTTAAAGGAGTAAACGTAGCCTCAGTTTCAAGATTAAGGCTGTTTCACACCAAAAATCTTCAAGTATCAAACTTACTTTTGATACCCACTTGTAGAGTTGTAAAGTTGCTTGTAAGCAAGTAAGTTTCTGACTTGCTCTTTCAAGGCCCTTTCAGCTCTTCCTTGACTCCAAGTGAATATTTGCGCCAAGTTTGAATAAATTCCCTAAAGGCGTTCTTGAGATATCATGTTTACGAGAAGGATACAGATGGTGGAAGGACAACCTCAAAACATAATGCCTCCGGCCACGGCTGGCACCGAGGCATAGGGATGTTTGTTAATTTGAGTTTTTGGTTTCATGATGGCACCCCATTTCTCATTCCATACAGAATGAGATTTTTGCATATAGCCAATCAAATCTTTTTTTTCCTTTTGTCGTTTCCTTTATTTTTTACTTAAGAACACATTGTGATAAAATATGGTATTGAATTTTGAACCTGAACTTTCTTTTCTTGCAGCATTATTTGTTTAACTATTCAAGGTGTATTAAAGAAAACTACCTATTGCATCATTGGCTGAGGGAGACTCTTAAAGCTAATATGTTAAACAAAAAAAAAAGAGCCTCAAGAGTTTGAGCTGCAATCCCACATTAGCTTTTCAGACAGCGTTTCCTTCTTATCTACAAGCATGGCCATGTCTTGCGCTGCACCTTGGCTTTCTGAACTAGTGACCGGACAAAGATCCCGTGGGGGGTGGGGGGACTGCACTGATAATGTCGGTTTACAGGCTAGAAACAGCAGCTAATTAGCTGGTCGACTGCGGCACATTAAACAGCACAAAACCCTGCCTGCAGATATGAAGTTGGGTCAGTTTAGATCCTGAATTTAGCGGTCCTTATTCTTCAACATCACTGCTAACAAAACACCAACAGCTTGTTTCCAGCACAAGTTTGTGTGTCAGTGTTCTTGCCGGCTATGATTCAAACCCGAACACTGGCTCGGCCAATGTACACGCTCGTAGGTTAAGTAAGGATTTTGATCTCGTATTTAAAAATCACCCTGAAATCATTTTTGACAGCTAAAATGAAGACTTTTGTGACACACACACCCACACTTAAACCCTGGATTTACCACCACAGGGTGCAGGTCAATACCTTCAAGTGTCAAACGGCTCCCTCCCAGCTCACAGATAAATCAAAGATAAAAAGTAAATTATGTCTTATTTTTCTGTTTTTCTAGCTGACTGTTTTCTCCACTTTCTCATCACATTTTGCGCCGCCTCTGCCTGCAATAATATAGAGGTTTTAATTTTCATGCACGTGATACATGTTGAAAACAAGATGGATACATGTTGTGGGTCTCAAATGGGAACAGCAAAGTGTTTTAGTAAAAACTGCTGGTCAGATATTCATCATGTTGACGTTGCCCACTTGTCTAATTCTAGATTAGCTATTGATTATCAAGAGTGCGTTGCCCTGGCAGGGCACGCAGGCCCAGCTGATGTGCACAGAGCTGAACAGCTCACTCGAGGAGATATGAAGATTATTGCTTCTGCGGCCGCTCGGATACGCATTATTGACTAACTACCAAATCTGTCCTCTGTGACTGCCAGTTAGAGAACTAATAATGTCTTTATATAGCCGTGTCCACCCTTGTGCTTTCAGACTGACCAAACACCACAGTGGCTGATCTCACTAATTAGCACAAGTTCGTCCGGAGAAGAATTAACAGCTGAAACCTCCTGCTGGAGTGTTTTGATTAGAAAGCAAATCTGCACACTTTTGTCCCTCGGTGCCTCATGATTGGAGACCTCAGTGTTAAACTGGGAATCAACAATGAATCACATGGGGCAGAAAATTGCTGCTGCAAAGTTAATGGGCTGAAAGTTTGAGGCGTGCTGCACCTCTTGATACAACCGAACCCGTGCTGTTAAAACAAGTGTTGAGCTCTCAAAGAAAAACTGCGACCGGTGGAGCTACACCAACAAAAACGTTAAAACGGAGAGCAGAAAGAGCAGCGCAGGAACAGTTTTTCTGGCCTCTGTGGTTACGTGTTGAATGACAGTTTGGGATTTGAGGCCCTAGGAGATAATTAATCCCTTAACATCCAGTTTCACCGTTTATTTCGGCTTAAGTTGCTTTAAGGTCGGAAAATCCCCCGTCTGACAGTATCACATGTATATTCGTTCTGTATCTGCCTGCTCCAACTCTTCATTGAATCTGCATGAACTGTAGGATGTTAAAGTTCAGTGACATGTGCATTCAGAGCATTTGCTTAATTCCATCAATGGAAAATGTTATATTATAGATAACATGTCTATCATTATATACACATTTACACTACACTGTTACCTCTGGACACTTTGGCATCTCCACAGGAATCATTTTCTACTTATCACAGCTAAAATTAACGGTTTATAACTGCTGTTGCATCTGAAGCGTTTCCACTGTAGACACCTTCACATCATCAGTTTATCCAAACTTCCCTCACTAAAGACTCATCAATAACCTTGTATAATGCAAACAGCTTTTGGCACCAGTGACTCAGTAAAGTGGGAAAGCGGATACTTTGCTGTCAGATACCATTTCTGACTGTATTTGGGCTTTACTCCATTGCACTGAGCCTTGAAACCCACTGAACATGTTGTGCTGTTTTGCTGTCAGTGTGTTGCTCCAGCAGCTCCTCAGAGCACTTTTGTTATTGTCCCCTATGTAAACAAATGTAAACAATACTGTAACTGTGCTGAAACAAACTACACAAGCAGTAGCACAGTTCTTTGAATTATGTCTGACAATTTTAAAACTTATAAAAATGTAAATGAAATCAAACCCCACGTGGATTGCAATTCATTTTAAATTTTTTCTCATAACACTGAATGATTAAATGTAGAATCTGTAACACTGCGTGTAAACGCACTATTAAAAGTTGGCTGCTGCTCTCTGGCTCAGCGAACGAGAGAGAAAGCCAAGGACATAGACCAGGAGACTCAAATTAGCTTGGGCAGTTTGAGGCCCCTGACAGAGACTGAGGAGAGCGAGCGCAAAAACCAAACAAGAAATCAGGAAAAAAAAAAAAAAATTTTCTTATCGTTTCACACACCCACACCTCCACAATACACCACATTTTCTGTGAATACAGCCAAAGCGGTCCTCAGTCTGCTCTGACAGTGTGTGTCTATGTGCGTAAAACTCTTTCTGCAGCTCTCAGCAGAGGAAAGAGACGGCGAATGTGATCTTACTGTTACTGAACCTGCACGTTGTATTGGCTGGGGGCCACACACGGCTGTCAAACAGGCTGAAGCCCAAAAGTGTCCAGAGTAGAACAAAAATAAGAGCATAGAGGCAGAGGGCAGGATCTCTGCAGGTACAGGTACAGACTCCACCACACACTTCTAGTGGGCTGTAAGTGATGATTTTGAGCAATTATATTTTTATGCGTCTATATATTGTATTGTTGGAAAATGCTGCATGCTATACCTTTAAGTTGTAACACCAGAAACTGACTTGTAATGTCAGGTGCAGTTGTGGCTCAGGAGGTAGAGCAGGTCGGCCACTGATCACAGGGTTAGCAGTTTGATCCCCACCTCCTCCTGTCCACATGTCAAAGTGTCCTGAACCGCGGGTTGCTCCCCAGTCACTGGCGATACATATACAAGCCAGTGCAAACCTGACTGCCGGCCACAAGCCCAGATAAATGGTGAGGGTTGCGTCAGGAAGGGCATCAGGCGTTCAAAGCCAATGCTAAATCAAATGTGCTGATCTCAGATTCCCGTGGTTCGCCAGTGATGATTGTCTGCGGTTGACCCCTCATCGGGGGAGCAGCCGAAAGATCTTATAATAAAATATCAATACTTCAGAGCACCACAGTTGGGTGACTGGATGTGACTTCATTGTCAATGAGACTATTTTTGAGAATGCATTCAAAAGGAAAAACATACAAACACATCACAGCAGTGAAGCTGCTTTTACTGCTCAACATTCATTCCACTGATGGCAGTAATGATGGTTGTGGTGACATTCGTACTCTCTCCCCTATAATCAGTATAAAGTGAGTGTTATTACGGACTGTGTGTGTGTGTGTGTGTGTTTGACTTACTTGAAGCCAGGTGAGACCGTGGCACAGCTTCCTGACTTGAGCCAAATGCAATAAGGGTCCCGAGAAGACAGACAGCTTCTGCAAGAAAGACGCAGACAGACAGACGATCAGTGATGGAAGTTAATTGTGGAGCGTCTGTCATTAGCTGTGTGACGAGGCTGCCGCTGCCGCCGACCCAACACCACCCATCACAATCCTCAGCTCTGCCTGAACGCAGGGTGGAGAAATGGCATGAACCATGTGTGTGAAAAATCTGTGTCCCATTAGGCAAAGACACAAAAGGCAAACAAACAAAGAAAAAAAAACATTAAAAACACATTAAATTGAAGATAAAATTGCTTTTTCATTTAAACGTCCTAAACATTGGCACAAATAGTTATCATTTACCAAGCATCTCTAATTGACCATTATTGTGAACACTCAAATTGCAGCATAAATCTTTACATCTGAACTACGACTCTTCACGCAGCTCCTATAATCTTGTTTTTATGCTAATACACTGACTTGTTTAAAAAGATATTTAAATACAATATCTAAATCTTTTTATGACTGGAGGATAATATATGGTCGGCATTTCACAATGTGCACATCATACTGTGGTAACTGCAGTGCTTTATGTATGAATAAAATGTGTAATTAGCTCAGTTTGTTAAAAATTTGCACTGAGAAATATCCCAAATTTACTGCAGTCTCCATAACAGAGAAGAATGCAGACGGCCATATGAAAAGACAGACGGAAAGATCGCAATCAGATTAGTTTTTGATTAGTTGGACTGTGGATTTGTTTTTGTTTTCTTATTGAACTGAAGGGGAACAAAAACAGAGCTTGTTTTGTGCTCTTCTGCATCTCTTCCAGGCTTTAAAAGCCCTATCCATAATTGTTTTGAACATATAAATTTGTTTTGACTCCCACATAATTGAAGCGTTTAACTAAAATTCACAGCAATTTGTGTTTCTCAACTGATCATAGTTTTAAAAAAAACAGGCCTGATTTTCTTTTGTGTTTACAAAAATTGGCTGATGTAAACAAACCGTCAGCAGCATCAGAAAGATATAAGAGCAACTTAAAACCAAACCAAATGTTTTAGTAAGAAAGGTAAATGTCAGATCATTTTATAAAACAATATCGACAGGTCTGAGTTTATAGTGTCAATTGCAGCAGGAAGTCTTTTCAAGAGATTTATTCTGACCTTTTGTCCAAACAAATAAGCAAACACAAAAAGGAAAGTATCCATATTTGACAACAGAAGCACAGCCCGTAGCTCCTTCAAACATTGCTGCTTTTATTTTTTTTTTTAGTTTCTAGGCAATGGATAAGAACGGCGGTCCTTGAGATGATCAACAACGCAAACGCCTTCTTTTGACCGAGCAGTCGGATCACTTGGATGCACCGCTGCAGACCACCCCTGGAGGAGTGGAGGAGAGTGGGAACAAGAGCCATGCTACCCCAGCTTGGACTTAAGGCTGCACCTGGATAATGTCCGGTCAGGAAAATGAAACGGGGTGAAATGAAACTCAGGGTGGCCAAGTGATGGGACACCAGAGCTTGTTGTGACTAGTTCTGAGCCGACAGGACGCAACACACAAGACTCCGGCAGGACGGGGGGAGGAGGACTCGATGATTCTTCGTGCACAAACAGTCAAATCTGAAGGACAGCGTTTCACAGATGTCAAACTTTTTATGTGAAGACCATTTTATCATAACCATTTACATTCATGCAAATTCCAAAAAGTGTACCACAGAATTATTTCCTGGGTGCATACCTGCATGTTTATAGATGCAAATATATTGTTTTATTTTATTTTAGACTTTATCCTATTCTACTCTGATTCTAATTAATTATCTGTATATATGGTGCATGTGTGTGTACATACTCAACTTACAGCACAAAGAACAAAAATGAACAAAAAAACAAAATAAAACAAAAATGAAACAGACTTCCAGCTCACAGAAAAGGTGCACATATCAGTCCCTACAATGACTGAAACGTCCACAGTGGATTGAGGGTCAGAAATTGAGTCTAAGACTGAGACTGAGTGAGGTTGAGGAAGACCTCATGCGAAGGCCAGAAAAGCAGAATACAACACAGTACAGTACAACACAGCAGGATACGATTACTTCCCAGGATTAAACCTCTCCTTCCTTATACGTTAAACAAAGTGTCTCCAGATTTTCATACCAAACACGAGGTCTTGTTATAATACTGAGGGAAGAGACAAAGCATAGCTGGAGCAACTGAAAATCACAAAAACACTGCCAGGGATTAACTGTATACTCGTTTCTGCAGCAGGAATTATGCCTTCAACGTTTTCAGCAGAGTCATACTGCCTCACCATGAATGACCTTATTTCTGAGTGAAGAGCCAGCATTGTTCCAGTCTCATGTTAGCAGTCAGCAGACTGAGTCCATCACCTGCTCCTACTTACAGTACCGTATGTGTGTTTTTGTGATTAAGTGAATAAAATGCTGTGTGGACTTGGAACCGTTTACTTCCTCTATTTAAAGCAGTCAGCATTAACCACCATCAGCAGCAATTAGTCAATTTCCCTACAGAATAAAGTCCCAGCAGAATCACAACGTTCACTACTTTTCCTCCACTTTTGTCAGTCCTGATTAAACTCTTCCACTGATGTGCTGTCAGTCCCTCTGCCTCACGACAGATTTGAGTCTGTGTTTTTTTTTTTTTCCTGCACTCCTGGAATGAGTTGAGTGATCTTTTTGCTCTCTGTCCTGCCACCATATAATTACAAAACAACACCAGGTGACAGTGAGAGAATTAACAATATTTCTTCGCCGCTGCATAACACACTCTGTGGTATTCACCCAGCAGCATCAACATAATGAGCATAAAGTACACATTGACAAAAGACTGACAACAAACAACAACAATGTTTACCTCCTGCCAATCCACAGTCACTTTAGAGATGTTTTTTTTTAGCCTATTATGCTGAATAACATCACCAGAGGTTAAAGTAAACCAACAACCAACCAAACAAACAAACAAAAAAAAACGTCGGGGTGCTGCGTCACGCCAAACCAAAACCTTTACAGCAGTCAAGGAACAAGTTTTAATGAGTTTTAATGAGGACTCCTGTGACCTGTTTTAAATATCTAAAATTATTTACAGCTCTCTCAACCGACCGTGCAGGTGTTACACCACCTTCACCCTCAGTCTGTAAACATGACGGAGGAATCCCACTGAGAGCGCATCAGTGTGTCACTCTCACAGAACAGAGGGAAATCAACATAGAATCTATTCCCGATACCACGCCTGCAGCTGGGAACAGAGTATAAATACATGCAAAGCAACACGCACGCACACACTGTATTTATGCAAATATTCTTTTCAATGTTTTTTTTTATGGAAACAGAGAGACAAACAGTGGTAAGACCACCCACCAACACCTGATCTGGGGATGAACTTAAAACCATGCACAGAATAAAAGAAACAACACATCCTCCAAAATTGAAAAATACATTGTCATTATCATCTAAAACAGCCCCTGTGAGTGGTCTTAGGATGTCATTTGTCTGTGCGCTCCAAAACCGTGATTTTTGCACCAGTGTGCATCCAGACCTTTGGGGCTCTACATCACAGTGCTCCGGCCTTTCTTCTATAAGACAACAGTAACAGATTCACATGCATTGTCAAATAGACATAAAACATACAGAGGTCGCTTCAGGCATTTTCATAAAGAATTGATGCTGTTGTTTTTCTTGGAACTGTCTCCACAATAATGCAAATGCCCTGCAGTCCATGCAGATTTAGTGAAGCTCATAAAGTATGTGTTTTTTTTTTCTTGAGACTGTCAAGAGGTGTTTACTCAACTCAACAGTGGCTTTGCGGCTCATAATATAATTTATCATGTGAGGCGTCTTTGGGCCCGTGTTTAGTGAGGACTTTTTTTTTGTGACGACATTTTTTCCATTAATTTCCTAACTGTCACCAGACTAACTGAGTGATTAGCTTCATTTTCCAAAGTGTGACTGATTTGTGCTGCGAGGGCACAGAAAACAATAAACACATTAAAAACAAATGAAAATACATGTCACGAGTTCATCAGTATGGAGGCAGAGACTGGCCATGCTTGCAATTATTTGTTAATGCTGTTGCAGCATATTTGTCAACCTTGAGACCTCAGAAAGAGGGAGGAGTTCGACACCAATAAATCTGAATCCTTTCCCGCATTCTGATAAATTTTAAAGCATCAAAATAACAAAATAATAAGTAGACTGCAACAGCATTTTTACGCTGAATAATATGTTGAGTAATTAAATTTTCAGGAAAGAATACAGAATAATTCGTCCCTCTAGCGTGAACTTGCCTAAATCTCTGGCATAAACAAATATTCATCTATTTTCTTTCATTAATTCATTTATTTTTAGCCCCTAAAAGAAAATTGAGGTGCCAGACTTTACAAAACAAATGCCCCTTTTCTTTAAAACTTTCCTTAAGAAACAGGAATACTTCTCAGGAAGTCTGGTTTGGGGTAGCTGTGTAGTATTATAGCAGTATTGGGCCTGTACACAGGTTGTGATAATGAAAAGGTGTGAAAATTTGAGCAGTACAGGAGAATTGTGACCTGGGAGGAAACAGGGAGAGGGCCACGACAAACGGGAGTCTCCTGAGAAAATCAGGAGGGTTGGTAAGCATGTTATAGATGGCCTCTTGATAACGGTAGCAACAACTGATTTACGCTGCCTGAAAATGTCAGATCAAGGTGTACCCATTATTGATGAACACACCAGATTGTACTTCAAGGTCTGACTTGGGCAGAAATTGCATTGTGTCTTTGTGTTAGAGATAACACTCGGATCAGTCTTTGTTATTTAAAGAGACGACTTACTGCAACTTCAAAGGCAAGAGCACTTTAGTGATCCTTCTTTACAGACATAAAAATCATCATGTCATCTTGAGAAATCTGCCTTTTGTTGTCTCAAGATAATGAGATAGATTTACTGTTATTAGGAGAAAACAAGCTTGTTATCTCGAGTTAACAGCTTTAAAAAAAAATAACCGCAAGCGTGGCTGTTTTCAGCGTCAGAGATGTAGCCCACGT
>JAJHUR010099327.1:1951-19196 GCA_027495735.1 Lutjanus campechanus | reverse complement strand
CATATTCATAACTCATGTGCAGTCACAAAAAAATTAAATCTGACATAAAATGCAAAACAAAACTACAACAATGTTCAAGATCAAATTACGTGTCTCACTTTAGATTGGCATGGACTTCATCTTGACCATAGAAGCGAGTTCCTGTATGGTCACATGATCGCGCCGCCTCTGCCTCACCCTGGAAGTATAAAACAACAAGTAAACACCAACAAAAAAATCTTAAAAATGCCATGCATTGCAAACAAGAGAAAAAGAGAGACAGACCACACAGCTGTGGCCTGTGGATGTGGGATATGTGTGTGTGTGTGTGTCTGTGTCTGTGTCTGTGTGTGTCTTACCACACGACAAAGATGAGGGAAAGGACGGTGGTGAGGATGACCACGGAGAACAAAACCAGCAGAATCACCAAACCCAAATTACCTTCATCCTCGACTGCAGGATCTGAATGGGAAGAGAAAGAGGGGGAGGGGGAGAAAACAACAGGGAGGGTCAACAAAACACTAAGGAGGGATATATGGAGAATAGAAAAGTTGAAGCAACAGAAAAGAGAGCTGAATCACAGATGAAAGGCTGATGAGGAGGTTTGAGCGGGAAACAGAGGAACAGATGTGTGATAGAAGTGACAGATGTTTAAGTGTGGTGAAATGCTGGATGGATCCTCCATTATCACTCATAGTCAGAATTAATACAACACAAATGAATATTCTGCCCTTGTGAACTTACTTATTTTATTTATTTATTTCAATTTTCAATCTCAATGTATCTCTAAAAAAATCCCTCAATCTCTCAAAAACATTACTAACACAACTACGTGTTACGTATTAATATTACACGATATTATAAAGTGGAAGGATAAAAACAGTTGCTGATTTATTGATTTGATTTTTTTTTTTACCATAGGAGCAATATGTAGGTTGAAATCCTATTCAATATACAGTCTATGGTTGAATTGAGTTGTTTCCCCTGCCCCCTCCTCCCCAGACTCAAGGAAGCTTAAGCAGGTGGCAGGAACAAATCCTAGACTGTAAATTGATCGGCTGTTTGTAACGGTCAGATGTCAATGTAAAGCTAAGACTGTTATCCCCAAAACAAAAGCCCAGTGCTCTGAATATACACAGGCTGGACTTTGAGTGAAGTGACGGCCCGTCTCACTGTCTGCCAGACATATTGCTCAATTGAAATGTTATATACATGTGCACCTTCTACAAGATTACTTCTGATTTCTCATGACTCTCAAAAACTAAATTTTAACTCTAATTAATGTGAAACAGGCCAACAAAAACAGTTATTCTGGCCCAGAGTAGAAATTTTAAAAGGAGTGCACCACGGCTGTAGTGCTGATGTCAGAGAAGTGATTTCAACTTATTGCAGGTTTCCTTGAACTCTGATGACATTTTTTTTTCAAATTCCTACAAATTAGGCAATAGGTTAAAGAAAAATTGAAAGACACTTTCCCAGATATCGCAAGAGAAACTTCTTTTAAAACAGACCTATATAACAGATTATGTACAACAACTAGAGGAATAACATCTGCTATATATGAAATCATTAATGGTAATGATAAAACATCCAGAAAGGTAAATGGAGAACAGATTTAGGCTGTTTGTGAAAAGGACTGCCATCAACTATTGTAGGCCACAAAAGTGGGAAGAATTCGATGCTGTTTTTTTTCTTCTACTCCTGCTTATATCTAATGCTTGTGTGATTTTACACACGTATTTTTAATGAAGTGTGTTTATATTTTTAGTTATTTTCATACTGTTTTCTTTACTTACTGTTTTCATACATAGCAATTACAACAGGTAAGGTTTATTAATAGTAACATGTCAGATTTATCATCATGTTATTGTATAATTAAGTGTATGTAGCATCATGACTGTTAATAATAATTATTTTTTATTGTAGGTATGTCTGTGTGTGCATATATGGATCTTTCCTTTCCCTTTCTTTTGAATTTATTTTTTCATGCACAATTGGTGTTATTTGCATGTTTTTTTTTGTTTTGCAATAGTGCTGTTAATAATTAGCAAGTCTTCACCAAACAGTATAATGAAATAAGGAAAAATAGAAGGTGTGATCTGCAGGAAGAAGATTTCTTGTCATAAACTCATCTACAAAAGCAAAAATCCTGTGAAATGTTCATGTCATATTTCTGCACATTCATTTCATCTTCAGCATTTCTGTGTCTGAGACCAAAAGAAGAAAGAAAAAAAAGTGGTATGTGTGTGTTCTCTGATTTAATTAGTCTCTGGTGAGAAGTTAATTTTAAATCAGCCATTAAAGCTTTCACACAAACATGCATTTATCATTCTGAGAGGAGTAAACAACTCTCTTTGAAAACAGAAACGTACAGCACAGACATACACACATATAACACTAAATGTGCAAAAATATTTGGTATTTACAAGAGTAAAAAACGATTTACGAGCACATCTGCAGATGACAGTGGACACACACACACACATACAGAAAACAGAAGAAGACATCTGGTTCCCAGCAGACCAGCTAGAAGAAATCTGATGGTGTCAGTCACAGCGACTCTCAGCCTCTACTGTGCTGCCAGAACTGTATGTACTTGTCTCTTTGTATATACTGAATGTGTGTGTGTGCATGTTTACAAGTGTATACTTGTGTATATCTTGCCTGTGTACAGTTTAGATGTGAATGCTTGCAAATGTAGGGCACTTTTTCCTGTGCTTCTGCCCATTTATATGTGAGCAGCTCTGTACTTAGCTTTTCATCCAGGAGAGCATATACAGTAGAAACATAACACCCTGCAGGTACAATTTACTGCAGTTATATGTAATTTGGTGATGACGCCAGGAATGCACTGGTCTATGTAGAGTATAAAAACAGTAAGTAATGACTTATTGCTGCAATAATGCCTGATGTGGCCTCTTGTTGCTGCTGGACAAATGGGGTAAAAGTATACCCTTCCTGCTGTTTGATTAGCTATGATTCACATAGTCTACCTTATCAGGCGCAAACACAGACTGAGGACAAATAACTTGGTTGTAAACAAGCAAGGAGCAGCCTTATCTAAAACTTGATCAAACCTTTGATCAACTTGACTGTGTTAATCATTTCAAAATGAAATAATGGATGTTTTGGTTTTGAATATAGTGGCGAAGTGTCATTACACGGA
Source organism: Lutjanus campechanus (assembly GCA_027495735.1). NCBI lineage: Eukaryota > Metazoa > Chordata > Actinopteri > Lutjaniformes > Lutjanidae > Lutjanus > Lutjanus campechanus. Next base: position 16,051 of record JAJHUR010099327.1, on the reverse strand, counting down.
CTGACATGCAAGTCAATTCAAATATGATAGTAGTAATACTAGCAAAGTCATCAATGTTGTGGTGGATGTACTAAACACAGCAGTAATAATTACAGTAATAGTAACAGTAGATTATCTGTATTTTAAGCAGTTGTAGTAATTGTTATAGTGGCAGCTTTGGCAATGGTAGTAGAAACAACTGGAGTGGAAGAAGGAGCAGGATCACAATAACAGTAATGACAGTAATTGTACTACTGCTGAGCTGCAACACAAGCACATGCAGCTTTTGGATACAATCACAAAGCAGTTATCATTTGAATACACAAAGGAGTCTTACTGTGTGACTTTGCAGTGGAGGTTTCAGGTTTTGTGTTGAAGGGAAAAAAATAATCCACTGGCAGCTCCTCTGTAGGTTCAGGGGTGGTGTAGACTGTACAACAAACAAATGCACATAGACACACACAGATTTTAGGCATTTCTCCAAGTGAATCACAATGAAAATGCAAGAAGTACAAAGTCTGTTGTTAAAGGCTCAAAAACTACTGCATATCTAAGGTCATAGGATTAGATACGAGATACTGTTTGCTGCTGCTTGCAACCAGATCAGTGCAAAATCAGCAACATCAGTGACCAAGTAAGGGTAACAGTGTGTAGATTGCTTGCTGGGAGGTTGTGGATTCCCATAGCAACAGGGTTTTTGAAAACTGTAATACGCAAACAGCGGAAGGAGAAGAGAATGCTGCCTGAAATAGGCGGCCAATGGCAGGCTTATACCCACAGTCTATATTTGATGAGTCAGCCTACTGTAAAATTTAAATCATGGCTGTGGCTGTGTAAGGATGTGAAGACTTTAGGAGTGGCAGTTCTCTCTATGTCAGTCAGCTTCATCTCACCTAGCGCAAGCCCAAAATGCAGCAACAAGACTCCTCACAGGTACCAGGAAAAGAGATTACATCTCTCCTTCACTGCCCTGGTTACCAGTGAAATAAAGAAAGGGTTAGACCCAACTATTTCTTTTTGTGGTTTTGACACTCATGAAATTACGATTTTTTAAATTTGTATTTAAACGGAATATTATGGGGGGTGGGGGTGGTGGTTGACAAGTTCATAGATCATCAAAATAATAAATTAATATAATCACAAATGGCCATGCATTAATCAGTGTGAAATTGGCAAGAAACCATGAGAAAACAAAAAAAAACAAAAAACACAAATAAAACCATTTGCACTACCCACCTGCTTCCTTTGGATCCCTCCCATCCCATCCCACCCACCCTGGACCTTATGGACAACAATTACATTAAGGATTTATTTATAATAATAACTTGTTCCCAATGTGATATATTTTCACATGGCAGCCCAGTTTTTAATACTTTCTATATCAATGAAGATAAACTGTCTTTGTATACTGACGTCAGAAATGCCTCTGCTTAACACAGAAAACTTAATAAAATAGTTTAAAAATCAAATCACTCAAAAATGTTTTGTGTGGCCAACAGTCCAAAACCAAAAGATATTCAGTTTAATACACAATTAAGATGAGGAAAAGCATTAAAATTCCACATTCAAGAGGAATGGAATCAAGATTCTGGGATATATTTTTTCTTGAAAAATGAGTGACACTATGAATAGATGATCAAAATAATTACAATTTAATTAACTATTAACCCACAATTTTTCCAAATTTCCTCAAAAAGTGCTCTAAAAATAAACTGACTTGACCTGCCAAATGAACATGGTGGTGGATGGTGAATTTTCTTTCTGACCTTGCCAGGGCCTGGCGAGAAGGAGTGGACTCCATTCACTCCACTGGCTCTCGGAGTTCGGCTCGTCTCGGGCTCTGACCTGAATCTGGTGGACGTGGCCGGCCAGAGCATCCAAAATCACGACTGGACTCTCCTCGGAGTAAATCTGATTGATGGAGAAAGAAGACAGGATGGGGAATGTGAGCACAAGAAAGCAGCAGTGAACAGGGAGAAAAACTGATGTCCTGATGGTGGCATCACATGAACGAGTCAAGAAAGTTCAACTAAGGAAACAGCTCTGTGGAGCTACACTGCCAACATATATTGTTTTTGGCTTTCGTGTGTGTTCAGAATGACACGCCAAGTAAAAAGTGAGTGAAAACAAGTTGAAAGAAGACTGAGATGACCGCTCATCAGATGCATGCCAGACTTATACTATGTATATATGTTTTATAAATATGTCATTACAAGTTAACCTACTATCTGCAGTAAGTCATTACTTGATTTGATGAGAAACCAACAAAAAATAAAAATGTACTGACCTAAAATTGAACAAAACCACATTTTAAACTTGAGTAGTTTATGATGCTCATGAGGACTGATTTCTGGTGGAGACAGCAGGGTTTGTCTCCTTCAGTATTAAACAAAGCAATCATTTGACCCTTCAATTTTCACTTCACTTTTCAGTAGTGTCATTTTCTGTGATTGCCCCAAGTTAGAAAAATAATGATCAAAGGTGAGTTTGTGACCAATCACAGTAAGTAAAAAAAAAATCATTTTGTTTCAATTGCTGATAAAATGTGAGAAAGTACAGTTGTATTTTCTTACAGTGTATCAGACTGTAACATCAACAATGAAATTTCTTACTAACCTCTGACCAGTACATAGAGCCCTGAGGCCTGTATCTGATTTGAAACACAAGGGGGAAAGCATCATGGAGCGGCCATGAAGAAGGCAAGTCCCATGAGACGACAAGCCTCTTTGTATACCCTTCTAGCTCCTTCACCATCACTGATTCTGGAGGGTCTGGCTTCACTGCACAGAAAGACAGACATAAAGAAAGAACGTGAGTTTCAGCCAAAATAATCTCCACTGTGGTTTATCATACTATTTAAAAGACAATAATAAACACAATTTAGAAAAATAATTTACTGTCAAATACAACAGGGCAAAATGTAACAAAGCAAACCAAAGCTCAGACATGAATACTCGATTGTTTTATCTGGTTGAGTTTTTTTATTAGTGCAGTATTTTTTTCTCTGATGAACTGTCCTTGTGTTGCCATATCTTTGCTGCTGTGAGAAAACTGTAGTGAATCCAACATTGATTCAAGAACTGCTTGATTGAATTAACATTTCTTCTATGCCTACATCACCTTGGTATTACCAGAACCATATACTAATTCTCTGAATGCTGTCCCCAGACTCTAGTCATACTACGAAGCACATATCAAACCGCTGTGATAAAAACAATGCAGACGTTGAGAAAAAACGGGTGAGCAACATCCAGTATCTCTGCAGTCTGTCTCAAGGGCACTTTGAATAGCTCCACTTGAGAGTGACAAGAACGTCATGCGGCAAAACAAGATAATTGAGGTCATTAAACGAGGACCAAAAGGGCGCAGTCACATGAGCAGTGTGGAAGAATTATGTGCAGCGTTAAAGATGGTGACATTTTGTGTGTACGTCTATGTATGTGGTTGTGTATGTGAGCATTGTATGAATCTATAAATAAAATACACCATCTTCTTTTAATGAAGAGTTTGTTTTAGCACATAACTTGCACATTTGCAAAGGCCTCAATTATGCTGAAAGGTATCCAGATGTCTTTTTCAGTGACGTCCCTGTTGATTTCAGCATGATAATGACAAGACACATTCTACACGTTACAGCAGCATGGCTTCATAATAGACGAGTTCGGGTACTAGACTGGCCTTCTGCAGTCCAGACCTGTCTCCCATTGAAAACGTGTGGTGTATTATGAAGCACAAAATATCACAACAGAGACCCCAGACTGCTGAGCACCTGGAGTCGTATTTCAAGCAAGAATGAAAAAGAATTTCACTTTCCAAACTTCTACAATTAGTGTCCTTAGTTCCCAAATGCTTATTGAGTGTGAAAAGATGATGTAAAACAGTAGTAAACATGCTCCAAATTCAGAATGAGTGTATATTTACAAAAACAACCAAAAAACACAAAATTTTATCAGTTTGAACATTAAATATATTTTTCTTTGTACTGTGTTCAACTGAATATAAGTTGAACAGTTTTTACAAATTATTGCTTTCTGCTTCTGTTTTTATTTATATTCTACCAATGTTCCACGTTTTTGGAATTGCGGTTTCACGATCGTCATACAAATCTGTCATCAAAATGAAAAAAACTATTTTAATGACTCGATTCCCATGCTTGTGTGCTTTATTTGAACTTACATAGCTCATGTAGCTTAAACCGGACGGATGTCGTCGTAGACCCCAGGCCGTTGGTTTCTGTGATCCTCAGGGTATGGATGGCCTGCCAGAAGGCGGGCTGGTATACGTCACAGTGCTTGCGGGCGATGTCCAGGGTACATGGCCTCCACTCCTGACCGTTCCCCCTTGAATAAGTTGGAGAACCAATGCTGTAATGTGTTATGGTTAAAAGTTTCCACATGTGGCAGAGTGAAGAGAGGAAGCACAGAGGCATGGACAGGGTTCACATTGGGATACAGACTCACACTAAAACACACTACATTCAAAATGTCACTCTGTGGCACAGGCACTATATTTAGCATCTTCATAGCCCATTCTCAATGTGGCCCTGGGCGTTACTGTTTCACTTGCAGTACCCTGCTCTTACCTGAAGGAGGCATTGTACTTGGCTGGCAGGAACGTCTTTACTGATTCCACCCAGGAGCAGCGAACATGCGTGTGGTTGGGCACTTGACAGGAAATGCCCAGCAGCCCGGGGGGATCTGGGAAAAAGGGAGTCATACAGATTAATTTACAGGACAGAGAAGGAGTTTGTTTTATTTTAAGGACCCTACCAGATGTAATATTTTGAAAGCTTCTCTGTCTTGTCCTCGAGTCTATAATGAACAGCTCTGTCCCCTTGTGTCCTTATCGTGAACCAAAATATGTCAGGAGAGGCCTGGCCAGTACCATGGAAAACTCCCTGTCCCTCAAAAGGAAGCCCACTTAGGGAGCCGCTTCCTGTTTCAGACATTTACAGGAAGTGGAGGGCTTTGTTCATGTCACAGGCGATAAGCCCGTTTCCTCTGAGGACCAGTAACGTTTTCATTGTCACTGTTGTACTAAGATGTGTTGTTACAACCAGAAAGCCAGCACAACTTAAACATCAAAAGAAGAAACTCATTCATTAAACAATGGAAGAGCAAGAAACTGTGGAAAATATGTTGAAACTCTGGAGAGGGATGAGAATGTCTGAGTATGAGAAACAGAAACGATTTTAATGCTGAATTATCCAAAGATCCCGTGAGGCACAGGGATGCTGTCTCCTCATTTAGGCGCTAAAACACATAAAAGAGCTTTTTTTTTTTAAAGCTGCAGTCCCATGGTGTGAGACTAAAAGTAAGGCAGAGCTGTTAAAAATGTAGTAACTCCTAAATTAGGAGCTACAAGCTTGGACAAGTCACAACAAAAACACTTACGGCCCAGCCTGAGTTTGACAGAGTGGAGGAGCAGCCCCTGGTCATCATAGCAGCTGTAGTTGCCCTGCGCTGAGTGGTCAACGTGCAGCAGGACTAAGCTTCCATCTGATGTCACTTTGTGCAATGGCAACACTGAGCTGCGGTTGAGATGCCACACCACAGGTATCCTGGTGGGGAACATGTTAGAGTTTAGTTCTTAGGCAACAATTAATAGGTAAGCCATATGCTCAAAGACCTTAACCAATATGGAACTCTTTGAAGACATCACAGAAACAAAATAAACTTTTATTTAATGGAATCTCATTGATGAATCTTATTTAGAAATTACAACAATAGAGGTCTATTCTCAGAGGAATATGATATATGAGGCTTTGGCCACACATGCAACACACACAATACCTGTTAGTAGAATCAGGTCTTTTCATAGAATTTGTACACTTCATTTTTTTTTTTTAATGACATCTTATTTGTCTTAATGTTTCTTATTAAGGATAATTTAGCTCAGGGGTGACCAAGTGTCACTCTGCTCTCCGTGCTGATATTATGAAAAATAATGAATAATTATGAAGCCTACATATTTAAAGACCATTTTAACGCACAGAAAATACAACAGGAAAAACAGTGATTTATTGTCTAATTTCAAAAAAGAAAATATATGTATATTTATTTTTTTCACTTAAAATTTCTGGCAGGCCAAATTGGGTACATTTTAGTTTGCATGTTCTCCTCGTGCCTGCATGGGCTTTACTCTGGATGCTCCGGTTTCCCCCACCAGCTAAAACACGTATGTTAAGTGCCCTTTACCAAAGTGCTAGCTTACACCTGAAGCTGGTCCCCTGGTGCTGCACAGTGGTTCAGTTTAAAGATTCGTTTATTTAACAGGGGCAATGCACAACACAACTGCTGAGCCAGAGTTAGCTTTATTCCTAATATGTGTCTGTGGTCCCTGACAGGCAGATAACTATACAATACAAACAATTAAAAACAATGCAATTTACAAAATTTACAAACACGTCACAAAACATCAAACAAAATACATTGCATAGTCTCTATGTTAAAAAGCAGTTGGCTCACTGAACCTTATAGGAGTCCATCCTGTTAGTATGTCTGTATCTTTTTCCAATTTTTCATGGTGGTAATATTTTTTATTCAGTTTGTTTTACCATTTTTAATTTGTCCTTTAAGGGCATTTTGGAGGGGGAAGGGGGGGATTGATGTTTGATGCTGTTAGTACTGATTGTATTTCATCTTTTTGTGTGTGTTAAAGGAAAATCTAAATAAATAAACTGTTACATAACACTTTTATGATGAAACTGTTCCTGTATGAATGCAATAAGTGTAGCAGATATATAGTTTTCCTTACCCGGTTTGTGACTTCCCGCATGCCAGTGTCACATTTGACTCCAAGCGCCCATACTGCACGCCTGACACTGCAAACACAGACATCACATAAAATATTAAAGCACATTGCTGTCTGGCTTAGAGTATCTGCACACTGCTCAATTTGACTTAGTGTGTGTCTGCATTGTCTGTATTAATGTGATTTAAGCACCACCATTTACAGCAGAGTAAACACTATCTCAATAACATGACCATACAAGGTCAGGGATCCTGCAGACACTAGGCTGAGTACACTTTGGCACAGAGTATAAAGCTGCTCCAGTTTGTTTTATTTTTCTGAAAGTTTATTATTATCACAATTATAATTATATTACTCTGTATCAGCTAATCCACTTCAATAACAAACAAGGAAGCGCTTAAGAAGATAACAACATGATACAGATACAATTTGCTCTAAAGCTCCATTTAGAAACATTTTTGACACAAGCACTGAAAAACACGAGGCCTTGTAATTTGAAAAAATAACTAGTGCTGCTGATCCTACTGAGATTCAACACCTCAAATTTGTTGACTGGCACAACTTTGAGCTTCTTTCTGTGACTCATTGCCTTTATCTGGTTGTCAATAAGATGGATTTATTTATATTCAACATAGTCTTGAGCTCCCAACCTTAACTTCACAACGAGCCAAACTAAACAAGTGACTGGAGTGCTACAGATTTTGGAACACTGAGGACTGACACTGGGGACACACAGGATGTGAAAGCGCAGCAAAGCGCTGCCTACTTCCAGTCAGCAGCACCCACCGATGGTCTGCTTTTTATCCAGGAACACATAAAATCATGGGGATACTATTAAGATCAGTTCGATACGTGATTAGAAAAGAACAGAGGAGCAGAATCGCTTGTTGACCAGCACAGAGAAATGCACTTCTGGTATGTTCAGCCAGGTTGCTGCTCGCTCCAGAATTGACGCGTCACTGCTCCCAGTGTGATACTGACACAAATAGTGCACTTGGTTCAGTCCTCAGTTTTCCAAAACATCATTATTCTGCAAAAAATTAAGAAACAACCGTTGAAATCGGACAGCACTGTCAGGTGAATTTGGAAGAAGGCAGCCTGTAAAATTGAACACAGCATTTCTGCCCAAAATTACCTCCAGTGGTATCTTCCCATAAATATCTTCAATTTTATCTGCAGTTTTAATGGGAAGTATTTTTACCCAAAAAACACTTTTAGGCACCACATAAAAAAAAAACTAAAAACATATCCCCATAGAACTGGGTCTGCAGCACACCTTTCATCCCCAAACCTGCACACATACGACCAAAGATATCTGCTTCCTTTCATGTGCAGACAGATGTGATGTAGCCTTGTCGTTTTATAGATTTGCCTGTAACATAATGTCACAGGTTTACTATTCCAACAGCTCAAGTGTACCCATTGCTGTGTCTAAAAAAAAAGCTGACATGTCAGGACATCCATTTATATCAATAACTTGAAGGACCAGCGTGTAGGATTTAGTGGCATCGGCCGTGAGCTTGCAGACTGCAAACAAGTCATCTCACTTTCGACCTCCAAGTGTGTAGGAAAATCTACACTGGCTGCGAAACTCGTGCAAATTGCGAAAGGGCCTCTCTAAAGCTAGTGCTTGGTTTGTCTATTCTAAGCCACAGTAGAAACGTAGCAGAGCAGCATACCAGACTCCATGGAAGAGAACCAGCTTCCAGTTCTTTCTAAGGTAAAAAAAAAACAAAAAAAACTACAATTCTTATTTTCAGGTGGTTATGCACTAATGAAAACATACTTATGAATATTATATTCAATTTCTGACATATTCTGCCAATAAATCCCTGTAAATCTTTCACAATGGACCTTTAAATGATGAGATACAAGCTGCTAAACTACACTATTGCCATCAGTAGTGTGGATTTGTTCTGATAGTAAGTGCAGTGTATACCTGGGCAAATATTTGCGGTGACTGTAGTAATTTGCTGAGTTGATACTCTATCTGCAGTGTGTGTGTGTATGTGTGTGCATGTTTTGCTTGGCTCCATAATATGAAAGCTGGCATTTACAGTAGATCTGGAGTGGAAAAACATCACTTTGACTGCCAGTCTGCCACGCACACACCTTCATTAATTCTCAACCTCAATCACTCAGGCATGCACACTCCCTGCTGGCCTCTCCTCCCTTGGTAACAAACAACTTATCCCAGGTCTTTGTTTTTCCTCTTCATTTTTCATACAAAACTCTCTTCATCTTCTTTACTCTCTTTATCACAAGTTTTACAGGGACTGAAGTGGCATCCCAAAGGATAACAACCTAAAATATTTTGTTGGGTCTTGAAAATGTGACCTTTTTGTTTACATCACTTATGACTTGTGAGGCTCAAAGGGACCAGGCAAGCATTTTGAGGATGTTGTTATTAAATCTGGTGTATTGGTATATTTATATTAGTTTTACCGGCTGCAATAACCTCATATGCCCTTCAGGGACCAACTTAGTTAATCCTAAATTAAACTTTAAACATACTCAAGTAGAAGGCTTTACTGAAGGCCTTTTCAATACTTGGTTTTCACTGACACCTAAAGCTCACTTTTCTGGCCTTTCTGCTGTTGTTTTAGTGGCCAGGCAAAATGAAACAGCTGGAGAAAAGAGCAGTTAAGTGCTCCACAGTGATTTTGTGGTTGCAGACTGGAGGAGACAAATACACAGAGAGGAGGACAATGAACCTTACTGAGACTTGAAAAAAAAAGGAAATAAGCAAATGGAAGCCTGTTCATTCTGTTGTAGGAAACAATTCATCATACAACACGAGGCTTGGTTAATAAATTTGAGTTAATAAGACAGCTGTTATTTACAGGGCCACTGTGAACAAAGCTCTGAGACAGCAGAAAGACACAACATACCTGAGATATTACCACCAGAAAAGATAAACACACCATGTTCTTTATGATATATATATATATATATATATATATATATATACACACATATATTTAATCTAAAGGGAAGTTCTCTTTTTTTGATATTTTAATAGTTTTATTCACTGTTATCAATTATGATGCCATTTTTAATCAGCAGGTGAATGGCTGAAATAGTGCAGCACGACAGACAATAAGAGCAGACAGATGATCACACGGGTTGTAAATAAAACTCCAGCTGAGCAAAATGATCTAAACTACTTATTGGAAAGTGGAAAAAAAAACAGATATCTCAATTCTAAATGTATTTGTGGTCTGCACAGTGCTAAACAAGATATGATTGTGTATCCTTCGTAGTACAGCCCTCTGGTCAGAGCATGGAGTCACTCGGAGAACAAGCTGCAAAGAGCAATCATCACTGCAATTATTTAAAGTGTGGGAGTATTTTAGACAAAGACACAAATGTTCGGCTATCTTTAGCTCCACAAACTGGACATGACATGAACAAATGATTTATCTCAGCTGCTCCCCACAAGCACTGAAAGTGAAGCACCAAGCGACTCCTGCAGCATCAGCATCACCTCGTTCACTTTGTGTCAGCACCCAAACATGTTATATGAGGATTATCAACACGCAGGACATCCTTCTGTTAAAGTCCATCTAAGAGGTCACTTTAAATAGATTTTCTATAAGTGTCTTCATCAACCCTGTGTTAAAAGTGATGTCTGCACTGCTGCTGTTAACTTTACACCACGTGTCATCTAAAGGTGTTATTTGGCTGTTTTGTACTTTCTGTTCACTTCATCAGCTACGAATGAGGCAGAAATGGCTAAAAAACAACATTACAGACAGTTACAATCTATTATTCATTTCAGTCACAAGAAAAATGAAATATTTTCCATGTCATAATCAGTTTGAGTAAACACAGATTTTTCACTTCAGTGAAGGGTTGACAGTAATTAGTTATTAAATTAACACGCATCAAAGCTCCTTTTGATTTGAGGTCCAGTATTTTCTGATCAGGCTTGTGACATGGAGTTTATTAAATAAGGTGGAAATAAGACTAAATTTAAAATATGCCACTATTATCTTTATACTATCTTTATGTGGCTATTTTTCAGGATTATGACTGAATAAAATATTGAAATATTAATGAGAGAAGTTATTGATATGTATTGTAGGTAAAGTAATTATTTAATAGAATAATTTTAAAAAATCGTTAGATTAATCAGTAAATTAATCGATAGATTAATCGCTTAATCGAAAAAATAATCGATAGATTAATCGTTTGAAAAAATAATCATTAAGTGCAGCCGTAGAATGTGTACATAATATAATCAACATAATTATGCCAAAGTATCATAGGTGCTTAGTTAGCCAGTTATAGTAACAATGACTGCTGCTGAGTCAGGTCTGACAATGTTTTGATATCAAACTGACTCCATCCATAAAGACTGCTGACTGCTCTGCCCTGCACCTGCTTACGCTAACGTTAGCTTCACAGGGTGACAGGATGAGCTGCTTCACAGACCCGAATTCGGAGGTCTCAGTTTAGAAACATGATTGAAGGGTAAGCTTAAAGGTACGGTGTGGAAGATTTTAGGGGATCTATTTGGAGAATATGGCGGAAATGGAATACTTGGTAGGGGAGGGTGAGGGGAGATGTTTCCCATCTGCAAGCTCACCGCTAGATGTGACTGAGTTTTACACACAGACAAAGTGATCATTGGCTTTAAAGTCTAACTGGGAGACTGACAGCTCTCAATCAGGAGTCTATCATTTATGCTCAACAACTGCTGAGCTACTTGCTAGCTACATTTTATTTATTTTCTGTGGCAGCAAAAATAACACACAGACTTTCAGTAACTATTATACTGAAGCTTGAACTCATCTACAAACTTTAAGGCTGACTACAAAAACATAACTACCCCTAATATATCAGGAAACACTCATTTTAACAATAAACCCACTAGACTCTGTCACATACATAGGCGATCTACAATGCAACGTTCCTTAAAGGGAAGGTTTGGCCATCTCCACAGGTGCAGTTAGGCTGTGAGTGTGCTAACCAGAGGTTTCAGGTATTTAGGTGCATTACTTAAGCATAAGTACTAATACCAACCCCACTGTGAAAATACTTCACTACGAGTAGAAGTTCTGCCTTCTAAACCTTACCAAGGTAAAAGTACTTAAGTATAACATATCTGTCCAAATCCCTGCTGATTTTATTGATTTTTAAATAGGCCTACATCTGCTATTTCAGTCGGGCGCATGGCTGGAAAAGCTTAATATCAAGCTCTGCACTAACCAGGAAAAAGTCAAAAATTTTGTTGTTGTTTTGCCAGCTCACAGAATTAACATAATACAGTATTACAAGCAAAAGTTGTAGCATTCACACCTAAAAAACCGTCCACCCAACCAGCTACAGAGGATCGAAGTGCTAAAAAATGGAATTTCCCCTTAAATTTAATACATCATTAATTCACATTATTAAAATCTTCCTCACTCTTTTCTAATTATTTCTCCCTCTGTGTCAATCTTTCCCTTTATCTCAGTTGTGTGTCTTCCACCAGTTTTAACCAGATTTTCTTTTTTCCTTTAACCACTGAAAAACACACACACACACACACACACACACACACACACACACACACACTTCCCTCTGTTTCTGTGTGTGTGTGTTACCTGGGGCCTTGGTGCAGTGCTAAGAGTTGGCTGGTCTGAATGTGTGTATTCATGTTTTATTGGCAGTGAAGTACATTATTCCCCAAACCCGCAGCGTTCCACTCATATCTGATTCTGCCTCTGGCAAGAGGGCCCAGACACGTGCATGTGCATACACACACACATACATAAAACCACACACATATGAACACACTAGCATGCATTTAAGCACACATATCCACACACACTATAATGCACATGGGAAGGCTGAAAGTTTCTCCTGACATTGAAATCAGATGGCAGGGTGGACACAGAAATTGCAAGCTGGATGAAACTCAGTACTTTCCAAACAATAAAAAAAGGACTGTGGAGCTGCTGTAGGGTAGAATTAATGGGAAGGGAAAACTTTGATGGTTTCAGCTGAAGGGCTAAGGGCGAGTGCTCTTATTGTTGGATCGATTAAATTGGCTGATTTTAGAAATTGATATAATAATAGAGAGATGTAAAAAGAGACAGAAACAAAGGGGGAAGAACAGTGTTTCAAAAAAAGAGAGAGCAAAACAAGAGTCAATATCTTAATGCCAGACAGATCCCTGTAGTGCTGTGTGAGGTAAGAAAAACGCTTAAACAATAGATTTCTTGTTTGCAGAGTGCTAGGCTAATCCAAGAAAACATGAATTCCTCAACATGGAAAAACTGAAGTTGCAAATCCAAAATTGAACAGGGAGAGAACCATTAAAATGAACAACAATGTGTTTCGACATAAAATGACGTTTTCTGCTCAAGACTTTTCTTACCCTTTAAAACCCTACACTCTTAGAAATAAAAAGATATTTGGTTTTTGGTAGAACCTTTTTTATGGTGGGTTGCGGGTAGAACTCTCTGAATGGTTCCAAGTGGAACCTTTATAGAAGGGAAAAAGTGGAACGTTTTATACAAGGTGGAACTCTTCAGAGAGTTCTACCTACAATCCCAATACTAAAAAGGTTGGGAGGCTGTGTAAAACATGAATAGAAACAGAATGTAAATTATGGACGCTGTGGCCTCAGACCCATTAGGAAAAGGACTATCCAGATTGTTACCATGCTAACATGTGATGTGATGATATGGGGATATGTTAGTGGCCATGGCATGGCTAACTGTCATATCTGTGAAGGCACCATTAATGCAGAAAGTTACATATAGGTTTTGGAGCAACATGCTGTCATCCAGATGACATCTTTTTCAGGGATGTCCCTGCTTATTTCAGCAAGACAATGCCAAAAACACACTCTGCATGTATTACAATAGCGCGCCTTCAAAATACAACAATGGAGACCAATGGACTGATGTTGTATATCAAGCAAGAATGAGAAAGAATTTCACTTTTAAAGTTGAAACAATTAGTGTCCTTGGTTCCCATACGTTTACTGAGTATTGTTCAAAGAAAGGGTATCGCAGAACAAGTATCACAGTGTGCTCTGTCCCAACTTTTTTGTTGCAGGCATCAAATACTGTGTATATTTACAAAAACAATGAAGTTAATCAGTTTGAACTAGTGCTGTCAATCGATTAAAATATTTAATCGCGATTAATCTCATGAATGTCATAGTTAACTCGCGATTAATCGCACATTAATCGCACATTTTTATCTCTTATAAATGTCCCTTGAATTATCATTTTAATACTCTTATCAACATGGAAAAGTGGATAGGCTTGCTTTGTGCAAATGTTTTTTTTTATTGAAAACAACGTGTAGTGTTGTATTTCACACTACTTAATGCACTAGATTCATACTTTTCCAAATGACCTCTGTGTT